>VYZX01010784.1:0-48555 GCA_013401335.1 Brachypteracias leptosomus
CTCAACTATAAAGGGAGGGGGTGAAAGGAGGACAGGGGGGATTTGTTGGGAAGATGCTTGTCCTCTGAGCAACCGCTACACGTTCTGGAGCCCTGCTTCCTGGGACAGGATTGACACCACCTGCAGATGGGAAGCAGAGAGTAACAGCTTTGTTTGCTTTTGCTTCACGCGCGCGGCCTTGCTTTCTTTGTTGTTTATTAAAACTGCTTTTTATCATAACCCACAGGTTTTTCTTTTCCATCTTATTCTCTCCCCGCTTGCCTTGCTGATGGAGGTTTGGGTGGGGGAATGATAGAGGGACTAGGGGTCGGCACCTGGCACCCAGCCAAGGTAAACCCACCACACACAAAAAGATGATCAATATGTACTCGCAAACTCCAGCACTTCAGTGACAGTAAGCTAGCACTGAAGTTGCCTCCTCAATATCAAAGACTATGGTATTTCTATATGAACTAAAGAAATGTTCCCTAGTTCGACTGAAAAACAAATAAACAAAAAACTGAAAAAAAAACCCAAACCCAAAACTATTTCTTATTAGAAGGACTTCCATCCTCAATGACAACTTGCATATTATACTAGAGGCAGTAGGAATAGTTATGGCTAGTAAAAGTTTCGTAAGTCTAATGCCAGAAAGCAACCAGTACTAATATCTAATTTTCAGAATCTACTGTAGAAGTAGGTACCAAAAATTTAAGGGTTTTTTCTCCCCCCTTCATTACACGCTCTAACATTATCTCTATTTCCTTCAGACTCAAAGAACTTTGGACGATTTTAAAAGCACAAGCTGAAAGGAAAGAAAAAAAAATGAACGTAATCTCTCGTCTCACAAGGTGCTCAGGCAGTGGGCAGAGTTTGTAGCTCAGGGGACTGAGTGTAGGTTACAGAAGGGTGGCCAGGTACACGTACAAGTAGGATCACCAGGTGATGCTCCTGACTGCTAACATCATGGACAACTTTAAAAAAGAAGAGAAATTATCAGAGTGGAAAATTCTGATGCCCAGAGCAAAGTGAAACAACTTCTCCCTGTAAGGAGAATGCTGTAAGTAGCTGTACTGCACAACCCCTCAGCCTGGAACACTCAGATGATGCGAGAGCTCACATGGTTTGCTGTAGAGCTTAACTGTGTTCCAAAAAACACTCTTTCAAAATTGTTCCAATTGTCTTTTCACTTGAGGTGATGGAGCACCATCACTGCCTTTCATTTAAGGAAGAATGATAACATTTTACAGCATCTCTCATCACTATCAAAACTTCCTATAGCATGTGTGTACTGACGCAGTATCTGCCTGTACAAAGCACACTCTCTCAAAGAACCTGTACAAAGAACTTTGTAGCATCTCTGATAATTTAGGTGCTACTGGCATCCTTATCTGTTATACCTAGATTTATTTTACTACATATTCAAAAGATTTTGTAAAACACAGAATGGAAAAACAATCCAACAAATCCACACCCATAAGAGCTCTTAAATTAATATTAAAGAGACAACTCTGTCAGTTCTTGTTAATGGAGACAGGATCTGACATCAAATCAGCCTGACATCCATCTGCATACACACTTTTTAACACTTACAAGACAGACCAGAGCAGAGGTTAGAAAAGCATGGGCAAAGGGGGAGATTCTAGAGTTAAGTTCCAGCTTCAAAGCTGACAAGGTGTTAATTCCTGAGTTTCTTTACCTGCCCTTCTCAATTTCTAAAGCCTGTCTGGTCACTAAGTTGTTAGGTTTTCAGATACACATACATAATTCTGATAGACAAAAGGTAACTTTAAAGCAGCTTTTTCTACACAATTACCTTAGCCCTGAACATTATGTGAACACAAGGGAAGAGAAATTAACCCGCCTATGCATCCCCATGAGTAATGAAAAAATTAATGAAGTGTTTAACTGACACCTTCCCACATGCAGTTTTCAGCAAATTATGCCTTGCAGAATATAAATCATCTTTTTAAATTCTAAGGTTTATGTAACTGCTTGTACTACTGAGTTTTCGAATATAGTCAAGACAACTGGATTTTTAATGCCTTCATTTTCTGCCTTTCCTCTCGACTAGAACAACAAAAACATCTGAACCATCCAAACACAGGAAATGTCTCTGAATGCTCCAAACACTAGAAGCAGCAACCAGCCATCCTAGACTAGCTTTCCATCAACTCACTATTCCTCTCACCTAAAAATAAGAAGTATTTTTAAAAAGGCATGGAAAAGTCACAAGGTACAGGCCAGGCCTCTGCTGGGCTCTATCTCCTGCACCAAGGCTGGAACCAACCCAAGCTGAGCATCTTCCAACTCAGCACAGCTAACAATGAGGGAAGATGGACCACCATGTCTTCTTTATTTATAGGATTTCCAAAGGGAAAAAAAAAGTTACTATGTTTGTAACTGCTAAGTCTTCATGCTGTAAGCATGTGCTGAGCTCTGGATTATTTTTTTCCTTTTGACCCAGATAAAAAGAAATGATACCAACAACCCTGAAATGAGGAGAAAGGTGAAAAAATTTCTGGCAAGAAATTGCATTATTTCTTTTAAGGTACATCTTAATGAAGGAAAAGGCTACAATATATATAATATCCTCTATGCTACAGTACTTTAAAATAATATATTCCATTCATATAACTAAGTTGTATCAGCAACATCATAAATATGCAACTTTCTCAAAGATTTCTCCTCTCATCTCTGGTCGGCTTCCAATATTCCATTTTGAGTAGAACTAAATATTGACCTGTATGCCCCATTGAAGTACTGAATCCATCTTCTTCTTGACCCCAGAAACTTCATTCTCAGTAGGAAATACAGCAAAACTCTTTGAGATGGTTATAGTCAATAGAAGCAGAAATGACTTTGCTATTAGCAGTATTTACCGTATTTCTTTTGCAAGCAGAGGCCAGGAGGAATAGGTACCATCATAACAAACCCCGAACCAAAGACTGAATGCCAAGAAGAAAAAAAACCCCATAACTTAAGACTTACAGGAGAGCGCAAGCCAAAGCAACTATTAAAAACCTGAATGAATTTTCATTTAAGTTTAAATGAACTACTGCCATCACTCTCTATCCATCAGGCCGTATCTGTGGAAACTGGAGATTTCAGAAAACATCTCCATTCATGTTGCCAAAATGACTTACCATCTTTGGCTTTGCAAATCTAAAAGACAGTCACCACCATCCTCCTATAAACACACCAAGCAGCAGAATGACAAAGCATCTTGGCTTCCAGTTGCTGAGATGGTTGGCAATTTAAAAAAAAAAAACACGTTCTTGGTAGGAGGCTGTCAGCTTATGAAATGTGAAAGCCATTTACAAGAATATCACAATTTTGAAGAAATCTCAGAGTAAAGCATGAGACAGGAAAACCACTCAGGGTGGGAATGCAAGAGGTTCCCATTCCCAATCAGCAAGTCTCTTGTTCTCCTAGGTGAGAGCAGGATCTTCAAGCCCAGAAGCAGCACAGCTTCAGCAGCAGAGCTCATTCAATGGCTCTTCCTCACTCAAAAGATTTTAGCAATTCTCTGGCTCATCCCATCAGAAAATGTTCATTTTTTTCCATTATTCCCCCCTCTTAAAGTCATAATAAACAAGCTGAAAGTCTTATGTCATCTGATTTGTTGTTGACACTTAGAGCTATACTTAGAAGGGAAAGAGCACAATATAAAGCTGCTTCCAAAAGCAGCTTCAAGATCAGCTTTCTCACTCATGAAAGGAATCATTTTGAAAAAAAACTATTGGTCATAACCATTAAGGCATATTATAGAGACTGATGTACACAACTACCCCTGCAACAATTTCAAGCTCATCAGATATTTGATTTGGGCAATGAGTAGAGTTATGGCAATGTTCTATAAAACCAGATTATGTAAAAGTAGAAACAACACTTTTAAAACTATTTATCTAAAATTCATGTTCAGGATGCAGAATTTTGCTTTAGATGGCAAGAAAGAAAAGCAGCCAAAAGCACAACTGAAACCTCACTGTAAAACCCCACAAGTGGACAGCATTTCAACATAGTTTCACAGCCTCACATCCACTGATGTGAGCCAAGTCACACCTTCTCACCTATTTAGAGGTCACTCCCACCAGAATACAAAGAACTGGGTAAAAGCCAAAGTTCTAACAGCATATCAAAATTACATGCTGAATAGTCACACTCCATCTGAAATAAACCTTCTTGCAAGCCACAAGAACTAATTCTATTTTAGGAGATGTACTACGAGTATACAGTAACCACCTAATAAAGAACATTCTGATTTTGTTTTTTACAAGAGGAAAAGACCGAACCATACCTTTACAAGGCAATACGAGAATCAATGCATTTTATTAAGCCTTGCTTTGAGCACAGAATTTGCCTCGAGAAGGCAGGCTACACCTGTCACAGGTTGTGCTTTTGTAGCATATTAAATCTTCCAGAATTTGTAATGCGAATGAACAGGTCACCTTCAAGGAAAAAAGCTTCAAAAAGAATTCATTAATGGCTACATAAACAATACTATCTCTATCACAAGTAGGCACAAGCATGCTTCAGTAAAAAGTTTCTATGGGTATATGTTCTGAGCAGCAATTCAAAACAAGCTAGATGTTGTCAGGAAACTTCCAGCCCCATCTAAAGGTTATTAGAGCTTTCTAGGACTTTTATTTCAGTCTACTGTGTCTGAATGATGTTATGTGCCCCTATGGATCACAACAGATGTACAATACCCTGTTAAGTAAAGAAACTCTTATTCCAGGAGTCTGGAAAGAGTGGCCTTGTTTGCTGCACATATAGTTGCCTCGGATAAGGCCTCACTGCGCTCAGAGGCAAGCTCACATGCTGTCATATCCTTGTCCTCCTGCTGAGTAGGTCTAGATCAGCACCAGTGCATTGCCAGCAACATACACAGCAACATGTCCTGTAACACAGACATGTGGGATGGAGATCTCCTTTTCCAAAAAACAGGTTAGTTTCAAAGACTTTGCATATTACCAGAAAAATTCTACTGGGTTGAAGAGTCTTAAAAATAGTGATTAAATATTAAGTATAATAAGACCAGTCCAGACAGTAGCATTTTAATGAGGTATGTTTCAGGATGAGAAACATTAATTTCACCACTAATTAGGGACCTTTCAGCAGGATTCTGTTATTATGCAGAATGACAGAATGAGCACCCACTGAAAAACATGTTCTTGGGCCTGCCCATCACAGTAGTAATAGAAATAATAAATCAATTCTAGAAGCAGGATTACTGCATTGCATTTTGATTTAATACAGAGATTAAAAAAATCTATCCTGCACAGCAGAAAAAATGCAGTTTTCATGGATTATTTGAGAACAGTAATATCCTAATAGTCTTTTTGTTCTTTTCCAAATAATATGAGAAAAATCTAACAGCCACCTCAAATACATCACTTCCATTCAGCACCTTACTCAACAGGATCTCCAACAGCTTTCTACAGAACACGTTTCTTTCAGAGGGTTACATCAGACAAGTCGCATATGATACACATTAGGGTTAAGGATAGATAAGATGCTGCCAGTAATGAGCAATCTTTGGAAAGAGATGTGTGAAGTCAGAATAAAGGTAGGCTCAGGGATGCCGAAAGAAAAACCACTCTAAACTGAGCTTCCCTATTGCAATGCCAACCAAGGTTTTGCACTTCTTCATTCTTCAGAGCTATACTTATTAAATCAAGTCATCTGCATACTGAAAACAAAAAGCATATAGAAGATTTTCCTTAAAAAGAAGAATGATAGAGACCCACATGCCACTGATGTGTTTGGGTTTTTTTAAAAAAAATTTAAACTTCTACAAGTGTTCCAGTGTCACAAATCAGAACAAGTAAATACTTGTTCTGATAAACCTAATAAAACAGAAAGATGTTACGTTTGATTTCAGTGAACATAAAGCATTTGATCTAGTAAGATTCAGTAAGCTTAAGGACTGGCATATAATAAACAGCCTTCAAACCTGGTACCATGTATTTATCTGCTATCATTACTTCACCTACCAAATAATGACTGGACGCATTGCCAGGGGAATTTCTTAATGCAAGATGACTGAGGCGGTTATAGCATTTCTGCATCTATCTCTTCTGCCCTAAAGCCTATAGGAATCGAACAGCAGATGGATAGCAGTAATTATCACCATCCAAAAACCAGCACTAAAAGTAAACTGCAATACCATTGTGAGTAGCAATGCTCTGAAACCACTGAACACACTAGCAGGACTCCAGTGGCTTCTGGTGAAGACTTTCCTCTCCCCTGCTGTCTCACCTGAGCAGAAAGGCAGCACCTGGCTTCAAGGCTTCATCCCAGACAAGGTGTAGGTCAGCTCAGGGCTCAGAACTGCTCACCTAACTGGTACCTCTCTCTCCTCTCTGTACACGCCTCATTCCAGTTCTGCTTTGATCCAGCTGACTCAGAAGGAAACCACAGAGTGATCACCTTACAAACCTCTCCTGCCTGCTGCCAAAATATGCATGTAACACTAGCCCGTGGACATGTGGGAGAAAAGACACCAAAATCTGGTACTGCAAAAGGCACAGCGGCTAACTAATATCACAGCTGCTTCAGTACCACAGAAATGATAGGCCAAATAATCCCTGTGATGCTTTTATTGCATGCAACATTATCTCAATAGCAGCAGATTCCTTGTCTGCACCATCCCTCATTTCAGAAGCCTCTGGCTATTACAGTAACTCCCTGAATGACACAGAGAGCTTACAGCTTACTGTAATGGCAGGAATCACCATCTACTCATCTCTGGAGATACTGTTCATAGAGTCATAGAACGATGTGGGTTGGAGAGGACCTTGAAAGATCATCTAGTCAAACACCCCTGGGGTTCCTGCAGGGACATCTGCAACTAGAGCAGGTTGTTCAGAGTCCCATCCAACCTCACCTGGAATGTTTCCAGGGATGGGGCATCAACCACCTCTCTGGGCAACCTAGGCCAGGGTCTCACCACCCTCACTGTAAAGAAATTCTTCCTTCTCTCTAGTCTAAATCTTCTCACTTTGAGTTTAAAACCATCATCCCTTGGATGCATGTCATGTTCACAAGAAGCTATCAGCCCCTGGCCATGCCAGGCCCTGGATACCTCGTGCTTTCAAAAAGTTCGAGGGAAGCTGCACACCAAGGAAACCATTACCTCAATCCCTTTGCATGGGGCCTGTCATTAGGTGACTCCTGCTGCCCAGAGCACCAAGACAATTTGAAATATAGCTCAGGGCCAACATTTATGAGATAATTTGCTTTTTTCAATTATAGAAGGACTGACAGCTGTAATGCTTCCCCTCAATCATTTTAGATAGTCTGTGCAACTGCTGCCTGCAATCCTTCAGATTAATACTGCTACCCCATTAAGAAGCATGTCTGATAAATCTTTTTAAGTGAAAACAAAATGGGCAATGGAACAAAATTGCACTACAGGGACATGCAAGTCACATCATGGGTAGATTTGAAATCCGGCTCCCACCAGTTTTTGAATGGGATCACTGCCTACAAGGGAAGAAATACTCTGTTGTGCCTTGGACTGGGACTGGCAGTAGCGTAGGGCCACCTCCAGTTCTTCTGCTGGAAAGTTAAAACTGTATGTGTGTCTTTCCAATGCAGATAGTGAAAAATGCCATCATGAAACCCCCCAGAAAAGGCACATCAGGGATAGGTTCAGTGAGTCTTAGGAAAAAACTTTGCCCCAAGCCAGGAGACGCTCATATCTAAAGGATGAATGTGAGTGTTCCAGAGGTGTGTAATCTTGAAGCATTTTTCAATATACAAGTTTCATTGTATATAACAAAAAAATAAAATGAGTGCACTTTTCACACTCTGTAGCAACCACCAGAAATTAAAGTTTGTTGTTTCACATTTCTATTCTCATTTTTAACCAAAACTCAATACTCTGTAGAAACAATTTTCCAAAATGCCCTCTCCAATTTCTAGTACCAGAACTCTGTATTTTGCACCATATAATCTGTTTTATTATAAAAAACTGTTTCTAGTAAGGGTGACTTTTCCTCTTGCTCCACATCAGACAAATCTGAAATTCCTCTGTGCTAGCAGCAGTAGGTGAATAATGCATAATTGCATCTCTAATTATTAGATATCAGTTGTACTGGTTATAGTTATAGCAGTCCAGTACTTACAGCAGGATGGTTTATTCTGTTACAGAAGATAAACAAAACAGAGGTATCAGTAAAAGCTGACACTCCCATATTATTTCATGGAAGTGTAGCTCAGAAGTTAATAAATACATTTATATTGGCACTTCAAGTAGGATCAGTTTATGTTTTACTCATGATATTCTTAATAGATGTACAGATTTGTATCGTCTCTAGCAAGTGAGCAGCAATTTCCAATATAGGGCACCAGTTTATTATATTATTACAGTGCTCCTTCTCTGGAGACATTTAAAGCCCGCCTGGACGTGTTCCTGTGCAACTTGGTCTAGGTGACCCTATTGCGGCGGGGGATTGGACTAGATGATCTTTCGAGGTCCCTTCCAATCCCTAACATTCCGTGATTCTATTGTCAAAGTGAGGAGACATCTTTTCATCACCATAGTTAAACCAAACTGATCACGGGATGCACAGAAATTCCACAAACCTCACGCTAGGGCCTCAGGTCTCTTGGTAACTTCAAGATACAGAGAAAAAAGTATTCTTTGATAGTATTCCAGTATTTTAAATACTGGTTTCATGTTATGATGGATGTATTGAAAGCTTTTTGTTTCATTACTCTTAATGCTTCACACATTCCAGTTCACTGGGCACCGCCCACTGCTCATACACACAGTGTATTCAAATCCTCAAAAAAATCATAAATACAGCTTGACTGCAGAAAAGCACAAGAGTTTAGATGTAATTTCCCATTACCAAAAGTGAAAAAGAAGTTTCAGTGGAAGTCCCAGTATAAGTCTTAAAAACTTATATCAGAACTACATAGAAACTAATTTTGGAGTGGTATTTAGACTAATGGAGCTCACTTCAGATCATGCCTGACAAAAGTACAGCATCTCCCACATGAAATGTCATCAGAAGATCAGACAGGGGTAAATACATGAATCACCAACTTCAAGATGCAATGTAAGTTATATAAGAACCGTTTTCAGAAAAAAAAACCCCAAACAACAAAGAAAACCCCGGAGACTCCAGTAGATGGCCCAGTTCCCATCGTATACCATAGCAACAAAGTGGGTAATTGCTAGTTATGCTGCTGGAATGGTTCCTCTGTGACCAACCCAGGGAACGTACTTGTAAGCAAGCAGAGAATTACTGGGTTATGGCAACTCTCCCCAGGTATACTGATGTAAACAGCGCAATGAACTCTATTCTGCTAGGGAGCAAGGAGCTATGATGAGAAAGAGTTCTGTATCAAGGTACAGTGTACAGCTGACTGCTTAAAAAGGAGCTATTTGGTAAGTTTACCAAATGGACTGGACTGACTTACAATCACCAATTAGCAATGCTCACTGAAACAGAACACTATCGCACAAAGAACAGCACTAACCACATTGGTTTTGTCCTATATTTTTCTCAAACTCCTATTAAAGAAAGTAACTTCGTTTTTAGCTATCTTGAGTGAGAGTATAATATTGCAGATGCCCCTTTTTTTTAATACAGATCTAGTACATGCAGACTTAAAGTGTCCACCTGCATGCACTCATACTTGTGAAGAAGACCTCCATCCTAAGCAGAATCCTTCCATTCCAGGGAATGTCTTGCTCCTGCAGCAGTGACTACTAAAACCTCTTTAGTCATTACAAAGGTGTTACACACATACAGGCACTTCTAGTAACTACGTTTAAAAAAAAAAAACAAAAACAAAAAACAAACTTCTAAGTACAAGTCTGGACAGGAACACTGAAAACAGACACTTCCTTCGATGTCATTTTAGTCTTTTAAAGCTAAACTGTTAAACCCAAGCAGACATGTCTCTCAAGCCCTGAGAAGCAGCAGATATTTATCTCCCATACTATATTCTATGATAAATCCCATGGAAGTACAGCTACTGGCATATGATCTCCACAAAGAGCTTATTATATCTATTCCTGGAGTGTCTACAGTCACTAGAGTCCAGGAAATGTCTATTTCAACTCTCATCAATCTCTGATGAGAGATTCATAGAGATCAGGCTGATTGCATTGCCCAGGCATTACGCTGTTGCATATGCTACAGAGCTTTGGGCTAGCTAGCAGCTGGGCTGAGCATATCCTCTCCATGCTCACCTTGTTCATCTGGGATGTATTTTTTAGTAACCTCCTCTTTTCCCATAATGTCTGAAAACAGTTTGAAGCAGTGGACAGGATCCAAAGCCCTGTGTTTTCACCAAAAGCAACCCCCTCCCCAGTCTCTGCTGTGCCTTCCATCAAGGTTACAGAGGCCATCTGTCTGCTCAGCAAGAGGCAGAGGAACACACTTCTTCCAGCATGCAAATAAAAGTTGGGCAAATGCTACATCATCCCACCACCTGGATAGCCTGGAACAGTCTTTCATACCTGAATATCTAACAAAAACAGTTAAATAGGCATAAAACTCAGCACACAGATGGAACCACCTCCAGGTACTTCTAGCTAAAGAAATACTCTCTGCACCCTGGTACCTGGGAGACAGGAAGGGAGGTGCCATTTCAGGGAACCCATGGATACAGCTGTGTGCAGGCTGAAGCAGCAGTGGTCTGAATGCAGAGCAGCCACAAAATGTTTTTACATTTCTTTTTTACAGTGTTTGCTGTCCATCTCTGGAAGGGGAAGCAATTAAGCTGGAGGATAAGTTAAGAAGCATCCTCTGTCCCATACCCCCCGAGAAGCCTGGCATATGTCACACAAGCACCAGCATCTCTAGGTAATTCTGCTCCTCACAGACAGGCTCATTCCAAATGCAGGCCCCTTCATGTGTACTACAGAGCAGGACAGAAGATGATCCGTGGAGTAGAAAATGCAGCCAAGCAGAATGCTGAGGATTAAAAAAAAACAAAACAACTTTGTTTACAAAAGTTTCCTGTTACCCTTCCCTGCAGCAGGCAGCAATGAGAGGTTTGTGAAATTAATGCCTCCAGACCAACATACCACTGTGCTAAACAGGCTCTACAGTTGTCACTTGATTTACATGATGTCCAGCACCAATAACTGTCTCACAAGATTAAGCAATTAGAATCTGCAGTGAAGACAATTTATGATCCAAGTAAGAATAGTGCCAAAGAGCGCCATATGGAAGGGAAGTAAATATTTTACTTTGATAAGTGGAGGGTGCTCTTCAAGTCAGCATCAGTATAAAGACTTGAATCTGAAAAGATAACTTAATAAAATATCTTGGATTTATGATCTCTCAAAAGCATTTTACTTGTTTTCTTTTTTTTTTCCCCCCTTACCGTTCAGTTTCTTCTAATTGGCAATGGCTGCTGAGGGACATGGTTTAGTGGTGACCTGGGAGTGCTGGGGTATTGGTTGGACTTGATGATCTTAAAGGTCTCTTCCAACCAAAATGATTATACGATTCCATTAGAAAACAACATTACAAAAACTGAAATGGTGCATCTGCTTCAATTCTGTTTGAAAAACATCTCATTCTTACTACATTAATCATTTTCCAAAAGAGTAAATTCCTAATTTTTTCCCCTGCAGCTGAAACTTCTCAAACCATTTCCTATCTCACCTCTGACCCACAGACCTGTCTATCCCTACCACAGCTCAGGAATGAGTAACTTTGCAGTCAAAACCCACTTAGATGTTTCTTTACAGCTTAGTTAATTGAGTGAACTTTTATTTTTGTTAATAGCTGAGAAAGCAAGAATGCAACTTAATCCCAGAAGTAATGGAGAACTGCCTAGTATATTTTCCATATATAACTGCACATCAGAAATCTCTAAGCAAGTTCAGTGATACTGTGACCACCTTTGCTTTATGAGTAAGGGGCAGACAAACTTTCCTGCAGAAGTATGAAGAAGTATTAAGAAGCATTAGGATATGATGTTCTTCTGTATTGAGCATATCTACAGAAGGCATTTTTCTAGCTTAAATTAAGAGTGATCATAAGTGGCAAACCACTAGGCTGGATTATTTCAGATTGCCTTTCCATTTACAGCTAAGATCTTACAAAGAAAGAAAAAACTCTTTAAAACTGGAGTTTATCTAAGCACTGCATCCTTTTATCTTACATTTAAAATAACAGTTCAGACAAGCATGGCTTTTCCACAGTCGTGGCTCCAATTAAAATACTCCCTTACAGAGGTCCTTGCCTCCAACAGCAGCTAAATGCTTCTCAGAAGATGAAGATATCTATAGCAGAACATTTTATCATCAATTTAGCCTCTAGACATGCAATCATCAGCCACAAACATTTAGGAAACGATCAAATCAAGCTTCATCTTTCATTTGTATCAAGTATTTGTATTTTCCTTAATAAAATTATGTCTGCAGAGGGTTGTTGTCAAAATATATTTTAGATCTACATGCAGATTAGAGTTACAGCGAGCAGCCAAGAAGCCTTCAACAAGAATGACCAATTTTCTACATACAGAATTTATGTCTTTAATCCTCAGGCTTTGGAGATCATTGCATCTCTACACTTATCTTTCATATAATAAAAGATCTTGCTATGTTTATTCTATAAGGAGAGAGAACAAACAGTAAAAATTTATGGAGACATAGTTGGTGTCAACCTTCCATCCTAGGAGTTCATTCAGCTGTTGATCCAACAGTTACTACAAATCAAAACCCAGCATCTGAAACCTCCCTATGCAATTTAAACCCAAGTACTTTATGGATAAAATTTTCAGTGTAAACTACACTTAAGTCTTATTTCAAAAGAGGCATCTGCACGTGAAATTCCATACACAGATTATTAGTAGTGTAGGTGATTTGTCATTAAAATGGCAAAGTTATCTTTTAGAAAAATAAAATGGTGCTTTTAGAGAACAAACTAGATTTGACACCAAGATGCAAAAAACCTATTAAAGCCTTAAATTACTTAACCTCTGGATTAACCTCATAGCCTACACTGGCAGTATTTAGGGTGATGCCAAATATGAGGACAACCTGAAACACTCAGAGACACAAAACTTGCTCCTAGTGGACTTGACACGGCTTTCACTGGGAAGAGACATGTCTCCACTCAAGACAGAAGCCATTTGATTTTCTAGACCACTTTCGGTAGATGTTTAAGTCCCAGTCATGCTTTGCTAACTGACCACGTTAATCTGCCGCTGAAGTCAGCCTGATTTCAGCGGCCACATGGATATAACAAGCACAACCTGGGTTTTGTTGCCATTGATACAACCCTTTTCTCCAATCAGGACTGAATTAGAAAACCTGAAAAGATGAAGACAGAAACAAGTGTGTATTCTAGCACTAAAAATCATTAGACAGAAGGCAGAAATAATGGAATTTAAGTCTTAAACTTGTTTGATCTCACTTACTGAGTTAAATCTTTAGAATCACTGTAATTTGGAACTATTAAGTCTTTGCAAGCAGAAATTTAAAAAAACCCCGACTATAAGAGAAAATCCCATTGACAGGATTCTTGGCTTCTTTTTAGATGCCTGCAGGCCGCAGTTTCAATTATAATAGCTGTACTTAGAGCTAATGGTTTTCTTTCTATTAGATTTCATCTGTCCTAAAATGTGCATTGGTTATTGACAGAGCCATCACCAATATAAAATGTCCTTCCTCAGGTAATCCTAAGGTTACAATTTCTTGAAATTATTCTGGCACTGGGTGGAGCAACGTATCCTAGTTTTTATGTTCTGAAAAATGCCTTACAAGGTTTTTGGAAGGGTTTTTTGTTGATGATTTTTCAGTTTTGGGGTTTGGTTTTTTTTGTAGTCTTCTTTTGGGGTTTGTTGGGTTGGTTTTTTTTGGCAGGGGGAGGTGTTTGGCACATTTGTGAGATTTTTTTCCTCTTCCTTTCTTGAAATTAGTCCCCCAAATGCAAGCTTCAGTACAATTACAACTTTCAGAGAGAGTTTTAAAATCTAATCCATTCAGCTTTCAGAAGCATTACTTCAAATACCACCCTTATCCTCTGTAACTGTTACTCAAACGCTCCTTGAGAGATCCCTGCACTTCCAGCTTCCCCCAGTTTTCCCTCAGTTCATTGTTTGGTATTTTCAACTGCTTCTTGATAGTGATATATGTAATTTTCCTTTAGATCAAGGAACTCCCCAACAGCACATACTGACCTAGACACAACCGGTGAGTCTTCACAGGTTCTGTTGGTGGTGGTTTGAAGGTTTTTGTTGTTGCTTTTGTTTTTAAATCCTCAGAGCATTACAAAACTAAACCTCATTTTCTGTCATTATTCATAGTCATATATTTCTGATTTTTGGTAGCATATTAAAATATTGTATTTAGGTAAGAGCACACTGGTATGAAAAGGTTTTCAAAGGAAACAAAATGCAGATGGAAGAGGAAAAAGAGCAAGTGTATCACCAATTCCAGCCACTTAACACCAAGTTCTAGCCAGGTTCACAGACTGCACTTATTTGGCTTTGTGTCTTCTATTCAAAAATATGATAATGTAGATTTATTTGGCTGTTGTCAAAGAAGTCTATAAACAAATGAATTTATTTTTAGCAGTGCTTGAGTTGCTAGCAAAATTTAAATAACGCCAAATGAGTGGTACTGGCACAAGCAAATAAAATGATGATAATATCTGTCTGGTACTCAATTCATTAATTGCTTAATCAGGCTTTGCTTTCTAGGGGGTCAATACAACATGTCAGAAATTTAATATTATCAACTTTATAAACCAACATAAGTTTATATGCAATAGGTATAGACCTGAGAAAGAACGTCCTTCCAGATGCTCATCCATCAACAGTCCATTTTTAAAGTACTCTGTCATTATAAAAGCAGTAACATTCCACTCCTGGAAATAGCTAAGCTCAAAGATCAACCACTGATGATACTCCAGTGGCTTCTTTACCTACATATTAAAATTTAAGATTCCTTTTCTTTTACAATAAATCAACTGGTCCTATTTGAATAGTCACTTCAGTTTATGAAATTATTTTGATGGATCACTGCTACCTGTGAGTAGTGAGTTCTCAAACCAATCTTGCCTCATAAAATGCAACTCTTCTGGATAACAATTTCAGAGCCCCAACCCAGTCCCCATTTGTGGTTACTGCAGGTATGATATTCAGTTGCTGCCGAAGAGAGGCCAAGGACAGCAGAGATGCAATAGGGTAGACACATTTTGCTTGAAAATACATCTGTAAATCTGCAAGCTGGACAAAGCTTCTGCTCCACAAACAGTCATTTAGGGAGACTTTTATAATTACAGGTCAACTCAAGTGTCACGCAACTCCAATATTTTCAGTACAGCTTTTCAGGTTTTTGCAAAGATTAGGTATCCATGCATTTGGATGGCACAAAATTTGTTTGCAAAAGCAGAGAAGTGAGGAGATAGCAGGAGATAGAACATTGTGGGTATTGCAAGTCAGTCCTGCTCGTTATATAGATATCCAAGTTATGCCACCATCAAGAGGTGTAATTCCTACCCAATTACAGCAATATTAACTTAAATTTAGCTAGTGTAAGAGATAGCAGCAAGGACATGGTGATTCCCATGGCAACATCAGCACAAAATGTACCAGCTCTAAGAACGCTTTGGTCTTTCCTTAGGCAACTGAAGCCTGTTCTGCTGCATCTTCACTGCTACAATTATTTGAGCTATAATGAGAAGGAAGTTAGGAGGTATGCCCATTAGTTGTGAGTTATTTCTCAGCTTCAGCTTAAAAAAATAAAAGATTTGCAAATATTCAAGTACAATTAACAGCATAATAAATCCCATAATACAAGATTTAGAAGACACATTGTTACCGTTGTATAGAACAGTGCACACTGTATAGATTTACACCTCATTAGGACCACCTTTTTCTTTTTAATGCTGTTTACATCTGGTGAGAAGGCTGAAGATGAAGAAGTATTATTGCTAACCCCTTATTCAGAAGCAGCAGTTTGTTGAATCTGATGCATGTGGCTGTGTGTGCTGCACAGAACTTTCTGTGAATGTGCCTTAATCCACAAAGGTAATTTTCCCTTTCTGCAAATATCCCTCCAGCATTTGTCATAACACAGTCCCTGGGAAGGCAAAAGGGACAAAGATATCTTTATGGCAACATTTACTCTGCAGTTCCTCTGTAGAAGGAGCCAGGCTGCAGCCAGGAGCCAGCAGCCCAGTCATCCTACCAGAGGGAAAAACAAGCAATCCATACGATTTGTCACTGGGCTACTTTTGTTTCAGCTATTTGCACCAAACTTCACAGGGCTGAATGTCCTAGGCATTGTGCTCATTTAACTATTAAGTCACATTGATCACCCACCCCTGCCATCAGCCATGTGGTACTTTTATCCAGCCTACAATTTTGATTTCAATATCCTCAGGGTGAACCACACACTTAACGTAATAACGTGCTTGTAAATTCAGCATTAAGCTCGTTTAAAGATGATATTAAAGCAACATAACTACAGATCATCCTATTCCACACTGCTGTCACCACAACTTCTTTAAATTCTACAAGAAAGCTCTGAAAAACAAGCAATTATTACAAAAGGAACAGAATCTTCTGTGTTCAATTACTCTGAGCGTTGTTAACACATTAAGGCCTAGGAGTTCCTCCCTTAAACAAACCTCATTATGAAAGCTTGGCTATGACAGCAGCTTTATTATTAAATTATATGTACCAGATGAATTGTTTGCTTTATAAGACAAGCTTAGCTCAGACACTGCAAGAAATACTTTCTCTCCTTGTTTACAACAGTACCTAAGTTCTCAGAATGCAAAATCAGTACAGCACAGGCCCTAAAAACACTGTTAACCACATCATTAAAGACACCCGTGAAAGAAGTCTAATCAACCCTAAAATTTTAGGTTAAATTAAATTTTAAGAGAAATTAAATCTTTGGCAGTAACACCAAAGTAGCTCTGAAGGTAAATTCCTATAAAAAGTTTTATTTTAGTACCTCAAGACACACACACTTACCAATCCCAACTAAGTCATTTTCCATTTCCTAACTACAACACAACATGTATTTCACTTTCTTGTTGATGTTGAGAGATCATCGTAAATTTAGGTGCTTTTCCAGCAAGATGAAGTCTTTTCACTTAGATTACTGCCCTAATGTACTCCAAAAAGCTCAAAAGCTTTAGGCAGCAAATGAGTTTCCTGTCATTACTTGGTATTTCACACCTAGAAAGCCCAGGGAAGAGCTGAGGGGTGTTTATGTCATAAACTTCAGGTATTCAAACTTTGAACAGGATGAATTATATTTAAAAAATATAAACAAGGTTTGACAAAACTTAAGCAGATGATAGAAGCCAATTTTGATTCAAATTATTTTTTCCACTGGCAGGCACAGCTTATATTTATCTATCTTCGATAGCTCAGCTAATTTGGTTTTTCTGTCCGCAGACCAGCTCTAGCCAGTCTGTCTCTTCACAGAGAGCACTGCAGATTTAAGTCACATGTTGGAGAGAGAGAAATTTTGCTGCATTCACTCATTTTCACTCATTTCAACAGGACAGACGTATTAGCAGCACAAAGAGCAAGAATGATGCCATTAAAAACCCAACAATTAATTTGCCCAGTTCAAACAAGCTAATAGCGCAGATTTTGAGGTAGTGCCACATACTACTTGTTGTATCATTTACTAGGGATCATTTTCTGTGATATTATCCATGGAAATTTTCATCTGGAAGTGTTGAACCTGTTCACCTTACCTCACAGTAATTAGTGGAATGCTAAAAGGCAATTACTGAACATAATTAGTCTCAGTCCCAGGTTCTCTGAGAATACTCAATTTACAGAGACCCTTTAAACTGAAATATATCATTACAAATAAATTCCACTTCTCAAGTCACATAGTTTTAGATAATGCAGACCAAGACACAAAGAGGACTTCAGTAAGAATCTTATGCCTGAAGAAGTAATATGGTATAGAAGTGTCAACAGTCCAGAGACAGAGTGGGAAGATTTGTCTCCACTTTTTAACAATCACTTGAAAAGCGATAGCCTGAAAGCATTCGGTATTCTCAAGGAAGGTACAATTAAGAGGATGAGTGCCCTAGTAAAGCTTAGCAGTCAGACCAGTTGCCTGTACCAGATAGTAAACAACTATTTTTGCTTGTTGATGAATTGAAACAATAATACAGGCAATCTATCTTGATCTGTCTTAACTATATTTAGAAAAATTGAGCAAACATATCATAGAATCATCAGGGTTGGAAGGCACCTCAAAGATCATCTAGTTCCAACCCCCCCACCATGTGCAGGGACACCTCCCACTAGATCAGGTTACTCAGAGCCCCATCCAGCCTGGCCTTCAAAATTTCCAGGCATGGGGCTTCCACCAACTCTCTGGGCAACCTGTGCCAGTGTCTCACCACCCTCGTGGGGAAGAACTTCTTCCTAACATCTAATCTGAATCTACCCACCTCTAGTTTTGACCCATTCCCCATGGTCCTACCACTACCCGACATCCTAAAAAGTCCCTCCCCAGCTTTCTTGTAGGCCCCCTTAAGATACTGGAAGGCCACAATAAAGTCCCCTTGGAGCCTTCTCTTCTCCAGACTGAACAACCCCAACTCTCNGAGATCAGGACATCGTGTGGGACAGCGTCAAAGGCTTTGCTCAGGTCCAGGTAAATGACGACAGTTGCTCTACTCTTGTGTATTAATGTTGTGACTTTCTCATAGAAGGACATCGGGTTTGTCAGGCATGATTGGCCTTGGTGAAGCCGTGTTGATTGTACCCAATCACCTCCTCGTTATTCTTCTGCCTCAGCAGTGCCTCCAGAAGGATCTGCTCTATGATCTTACTGGGCACGGAGGTGAGATATGGGAAATATGGTCAAGTGAGATGTTCAAGCCAGTCAACATAGGCAAAGTATGTAAAGGAAAAGCTGAAGAGCCAAATGCATTTTCTTATATGGCAGATATTTGCTTCTTAACATGTTAGGTGTGTCTAACAGGAGATACCTATAGAAAACTACCTACATAGTGCTATTCATACAGGAGCCTTCCCCTTTGGGAAAGGGAATATCAATGCAGAAGACAATGTCAGATAATGTAAGCATGCTCACAACCAAACATTCTAAAACAAGGTTGGGGTTATATTTTACTGAATGTAACTATTAATTAGGAAAATTACACAAATGTTACTATTAACTGCGTGTGAAAATTACAGAACCAAGCACCACAGTATTTTGGGCCTGTTTCTCAAACAATGACAGCCATGAAAAACAAAACAAACAAGTCACTTGCCTTCTCTTGTTCTTTCTCACCTATGGAAGGCTATAGGAGAAGCAGCTCTGACACTGAACACAAGCAGGGCCAATAAACATAATTGAAAGTGTATATAAAGTGTCCAGTTGCACATCTAAGAAAGCCTCGTTCTTTTGCTTATTGCTGCTTTCACTCGAGCAAATATTAAGGTAAGATCTCATTGTAGAAAAAAATTCAGGTCTGCACCATTCTCCGTATCAGGTTTACCATCCTGGCATACGCAGCTACCCAGTTCAGTCAGTGGGAACAGCAGCAGAACACACTAGTAAGGATTTTTTAGAACTGGGTTTTTAAAATTGACTGGTAGAGCCTCAACAAAGCAGTTACTGAGACTAGGTCATGTTTACTAAAGCTACTTCGGATTTGTATGAAGAGATGAGAACACTTAAAATAGATGCTTATGAAAAGATACTGTCCAACTTTTAAATGTCTCATTGATTTCAATATGTATACTCCATTCTTCTCCCTCCATTTTGCAAAGATTTACCATATAGCACTTCAAAAGCAATTTCAAACCATTTCAACTCACATTCAGTTCTAAGAATCTACAGCATGATTTTTTTCACCTGTTCCATACTTGCTACAAGTATTTACAGCAAATAAAAAGGAAAGGATATGGTAGATTCCTGGAGGCAGAGGAAAAAACACAATGTATACTACTTGTCACTTTCACCAAATGTGAATAGAATAGTTTGAGTGTTTATTTTCTGTATTTTTTCTGGAAGATAGTCTTGTGATGCACATCTACAGTACTATGAAGTTTGATGATTTCGTTCCTGAAACTTAAACTTCACGTTTACAAAAGACTAGAAACCCTTTTGTTTGTTTCTAGTACATTAATTCAGAGTTGCATGCAATGGCTAAGGATGTATGAAGGCGTGACTGCATGGTAGAGCTTTCTGATCTTATAAATAAGATTATTCATAGGCAAATGACTCAATACAATTAACCCATACCACTAGTGACAAGGCATAATTCCACTAGTCATCCATGTTAAGGTCAGTACAGATCATTACATTGGTGTTTGCCAATCACTTCTGCTTTCAATTAAGGGTGCATAAGTGAATCTCAACATGTACCAAAGTCTCGTTAAATTCTACCATTTATAATAGTGCTTAACTACTGCTTTCCCTTTAGGATAAAAGCAAGAGGACTGCACACATCACAATTTGTCATGTAGTCATAATACTGGAACTCATTTTAAAAGAGACAAGATAATGTATTATTTTAAGAGCTGATTTTGAATTCACAGTATTTAAAGGTTCACCTTTGCATTCATGTAAGCATTAATATGAACAAATAATACTCAGCTAGTGGGTTACATCCCTCTTGTATTTATTTACACATTCTTGTATTTATCTTCTATTTGCTGTTCAGCTGTCATATTAAAAAAAACTACAGACTGCTCAGAGGACAAGAAAGCCACCATATGAATGTCCTGGAGCCAGAGAAGCCTGCAGATCTCACTGAGATCTCACTGAGACTCCAAGTCCAAACTAGGCTAGGGCTGCAGGGAGTGCGTGTGGAAGGGGTTAAGTCATATTTCTGCCTTTCTGATCTCCAGCTTCTAAATAAAAAGTCACAAATCTACTTTTATTCTAAAAACATCTGACTGAGCTGGAACGTATTTTCTCTGTGAAAATTAATGGAAGGTGACTGTTGTCAAGACAGAGCCAGGACAAGCTGCCTGGATCTGGACCCTGATGCAGGATCCCATCAGCTTGCATAGACAACATGGAAAGGTTCAGTCACACTCTTTCAGCTATGATACTTCCAAGAAAGATCAGAAACATGACTGTTGTTTAAGATGCTTCCAGAGATAACTCAGTCAATAGTGCTTTTAACAGGTCTATCTGCAAAAGTGAAAAGCTTGAAGATAATGTCAATACTTGGAGGATAACTCTAATTATGGCATTAGACAACATTAGTAAAGACACTTGCATAAAAATCCATCGCTTAGCAAAGGAAATACTTTCAATATCCAATTCCTAACTTTCTGCTCCTGAATTTTTCGTCCAATTGCTACTGCAGCATATTATAATAAACAGTTTCTGTAAACAAGTTCTCAGTAGCTTGGGATAAAATTTTGTAAATCCTGTGCCCCAAAAAGATGTACAAGAGCAAAAAATATCTAATTCTAATTTTACATCTGTGGCAGGCTGAATTTTATTTTATCATTTGTGACAGGTTAATCCACAGATGAATTTGCAATATAACATAAATATCAATTAATAATAGTTACAAGTCAATTAACAATAAGCCGAGTGTTTAAGTCCACAAGTAGGGGTAGCACTTCCATACTATCTCATTATGGAAGCACCCTCAACAACCACAAACTGCAGTGTACATCTGCTCAGAAATACATTTACATGCTCTCAGAATTATACTGCATGAAAGCAATGCTGATTGGACAAGATCAGTGCCTTTAAATTATGGAAACAAAAATTTATACCGTCACTTGCCTTTTTCAAAAGGAAACTAGAAGGAAACTAATATTCCTCATTTCTTCAGGTTTACATTTAACTTGGCTACTCATGCATCAGTCATGATTTCCACAGGCCACATATTTTGGAATTGGCATGATGAAAATCTGAACAAATCCAGAAGTCATTTGGGACAAACTTTTTCCCCACAAATTAAAACTAGTTTTGAGAATGGTTCCACAAAGCACGTGTTTGTTACGTGTTTCTATGTCGCAGCACTGCTGAGACTCTTCTATGGACAAGGAGAGGTAACTAAAAATCAAAGTATTAGTCTTTTCAACTGTAAAGTGTTATTAATAATGGTCAGAAAGTATGTGAAATGTAAGCACATTTTTAACCTACACAGATGCACAGTGAAGCCACAGCAGCTTAGCTTCTAGAGCTGTTGTTTCTTTTTAATACTTGAATTTTTTGGCACGCAGAAATCTCACTATACCTTTTTTTCCTGAAGTGAGCTACTTCATTCAATAACATAAACTACTCATCTATCCAGGAACTAACCCATCACTTCCATGTTCGGCTCCACTATATTTACTATGCTTTTTCATTTTTGTATAGAAGCTACTTATTTGCAGACATTAGAAATAAATCTGCTTTTGAACTTTTCATGCTATAGCAGTGATTTTACACAAGTTACCTAAGTTACACTGAAGCACCACTTTTTGTTCACCAATACAAAAACCTTACTCTCGCGCAATACATTATATTCCAGAGCAGCTGGACTAGGTGTGTAAGAGCACTGTGGGTCAAAATACAACAAAAATCTTTTCTTTCTCAGTATTCTATAGGCTACAGAAATGACATCCTCAAGCACTACAGCAAATATTATTTTGTAAACTCATTTCTATGCCTTTCTCCCTGGGTTTAGTTTTTTCACTCACAAGAATTGCAAATACACTATCTACTGCTCAATTATGAAGCACATTTGGAAGCCAGATGGTTAAATCTCAGTCTTTAAATGTTCACTTGAGACTAATCTTTGCACTGTTGGCAAACCAGTGCGACTATTTCATCATATGTATTTTTGCTCCCGCACCTGTTCTAATGGCAGCGAACCAGGGCAGGAAACCAGAGAAAAATTCTACAAACTGTTTGCTAGAAATCCAACACAAAAGGCTTCAGAAATGCTGCAAAAGATTTTCTGCTCAACATATGTCCCAAGACAATTACCTAAAGGATAACACGGCAAGTATCACATCTATAAATACTTACAGAAGTTTTATTTGTATTCTGTGAATAACTATGTTCTGAAAACAGTTAACAGAAAAAAGTACATCTGATGCCACCTGCATATGTTGGACATCCTCACAGGACACGTATGCTTCAGATGTGCTCTGTGAGATGCTACATGTCTATATTTGAATATATTACCATTAGCTTCCTCAAGGAAGAGTGAATATATCCTTATTTTTCATAGTTTCAGACAAGTTTCCTAATATTCTTTATCAAAACTATATTGAATCAGTACTTGTATTTGACTGTCATTCTTGTCTAGGAGCCAAAAGCACACTAAAAAATAAGCATTCAAACTCAAATTTTCAAGTTCAGGAAAGGTCAGAGCCTGAGTTTTTTCCAAGTCCACCTCTAGATCAAATCTTAGTTAAAAGGATTTAGAGTAATCCTTGTAGAAGGGTCCCTTAAGTCACTCTGTGATGACTTTCACTGAAGTACCACTCAACTCTTCTGCAGTGCTGCCAAAGACTAATACTGTTTCAGAAACACCGTTGAATGTGGTTTCAGAAGTGTAACTAAGTCTGATTTCATATATGCAAAACAACCTAAATTATAATGGGGTCAGATACTGCCTGGGGCTCAGCACTCCTGACTCAGAACAGCATCAAGCACACAATTATACTGGCCTAGAATATTTTGCTATAACAAAGAAGCACCAAGTTCAAAATAACAAAGGTCTTGGGCTCTGTTACCACCAGCACTATGGAAGCAGAGACAGACAGCAGAGCTGTTGGGAATTCAAAGGTCTTTGCTCCACACGGCACCTCTCTAGCAGGCTCTCCTACTACATCTTGTGTGTTCCCAAGCGTGAAGAGCACTCACCAGGCACCACCCCAGCAAGAGCAGTGTGCTGCAGGGACTACCTGCCTACAAGTAACACCATCAGCTACCAACCAATCACTTCCAATCGCCAACTCCATCACTGGGTTACCCTCGAACCTGTGAACTGGAAATTACCCATTGTCCCCGAGTCACACAGGAGTCCTTTTTCTTGAGTGCAGATATGAGTTTTCCTCTTTCAATTCACCAGCATATACCATGGGGAGTTCATATAAAGCTTTTATAGCTCAGACTGCTAGTCTTGCCACACTGGGACAAGAAGCACATACTGTTCTGCAATTTATTTCCTAAGCAAGTGCCAAGAGCAGCAAATTAAGACAGATAAAGGCTAACAAGCAGCAGGAACAGTAAAACAATGGGAAGGCACTCTAAATCCTTGGTTATCCTACCAGCTCAAATTGAGCCCCCAAATTGAGTATTAAAGGCAATGAAATATTGCTCAACAGCATGCACCTCATAGGTTGTTTCTGACCAACTTAAAGACAGTCAATTTCATAACATTCAACATCACGTAAGGGTGAACACTTCTCTAACTGGAAGGTAGACTGCTCCAGCTGCTAAATTCTAAAACATGCTACTCCTTAAAAAAAAAAAGAAACCATCAAAAAAACCCACCAAGCCCAATATAAAATAAAACAAAAATAACAAAACAAAACCCCAAACAGTACAAGCAGCTTCAACAGAGCTGCCAAACAAGAGATCTTTAAAAAAAAGGGCTACTCCTCGCAGGAAAGGGAACCCTCCAGGCCTTTACACTTAATAGCTGCTGCCCAAAATATTAAGGCACTTAAGTATTCCTTCTTGTGCTTTGACCTTCAGCTGACACAAGTGGAAAACACATGGAGTACTACAGTGTGTTTTGGTTTTCTACATTAAGAACTTTAAGGAAGTCAATTGAACCTATTAATACGCAACCCTGACAAGAATGTTCTGCGTGACCAGGCTTCCTAAAGCAGCCAGCCACAGTCCTTGCAGAAAACAAATTATTAAAAATTCCCCTGCTGAAAGAGAAATTAAGAACACTACAGAAGTTTCCCATTATGCACTTCTAGCTTTTCCTTCTTTGTGGTCCTGTCATTGTTTATCCCAAAAGTGCAGCCATGAGCCCTTGACAGCTCTCCTCCTCGGATTCCTTCTCACTCAAGCAGCCAGAAACATTTTTGTCTCAGAGGAATTGGATCAGTTTATGACAGTCACTAGCACGGGGCAACTGTATCTTCTGTGACAAGTCTTTGCTTATCAGTAAGGCAATGCTGGCAAAACATATTGCAAGACCAGTTGCTTACCCAAGGTATCACTTCCATCACCAGTAGCGTGTCACTACCTTGGAGCCTCATCTACAGCATTATGTGCTTTGGAAGCCATGGAGACCAGCACACTGCATGTGCTCATCTTTTGTTCAGGGGGAGTTTCAATCCAGTGAAACACATTCAAGTGTGCTTGCTTAACTACATTTTAAACAGAAGACCTAAGTCAGAGTGTTGATGGAGAAAGATAACCATTATAATCAAAACCACTTCTGTTAGAGTAATGGTCAGCACAGGATCCAGCATTTCTTTAGCTTGCTAACAGCAAGTACTAACCAGGTTGTACATTTTCTGTCACAGTAGTTGACGACCAAGTTGAAAATGCAGGGTTCAGGTGACTTAACTACCACTGTAAACACAGAATGGTGGGGGTTGGAAGAACCCTCTCATCATCTAGTCCAAACCCCCTGCTCCAGCAGGGTCGCCCAGAGCAGGTTGCCCAGGACTGTGTCCAGGTGAGTTTGGAATCTCTCCAGAGAAGGAGACTTCACAATCTATCGGCAGCCTAGGCCAGGCCTGGGCACTCTCACAGCAAAGAAGATTTACCTCTTGATCAGTCAAGGTCACAGAAGAAGAAGAAAGCAATGAGCTCTGAATATACTGAAGAGTCACATTAGGTACCACTGCTACAGATCATATTGCATATCAGAGCCATTAGAGAAGGCCCATGCTGCTGCTGAAGACAGGGATGTTAAATGCAATCAAGACCTCCTAGAACCATAGATGATTTTCTGCTGAATATTTGTATAAATATTTGCCATGCTTCATTTCAAGTTAGAGAAGGATTCTTACCAAAGGTTTGTGCAGCTTAGCTCACTGGTTTCAGTTTTACTGCTGTGGCAGAGAAAGAAAAGAGATGAAGTTGAAGATCTGAAGTTGGTTACAAGTGGTCTCTCTTACAAAAAGGGGTTCTGAACATCAGAAACTGCCTTCCACACACACTGACATGGCTTACCAAGACTTTTGTTTAAGTCTACGGGATGAAGAACAGTACACAAAAGTTTAAGCAACAATTTAAGTGACATCACCCCCTAAACTTCATCAATTTATGTCAAGTACACAAATATTTCTCTATTTCATAATAAACTTTCACTTAAGTGAAAGAATTGAAGTATGATTTTGCAAATTTGTAGAGAAGGAAACAAACCCAAAACTCACTGCCCACAGTAATTCTGTCTTAATCATTGATTGATGTTTAAGTGCAGCAAAGCACAGTATTATTCCCCCCAACAATCTTTCTTGTTTGAAGAGCAACTTGCTCCCTGGGCCACTGAGTGGAGCTAAGATTCAGCACTGTGCCCATCAGATTCCTTCCAGCTCAATGTCGTAGATGAGTGAAGCTGAAGACAGATGCTGAAGTACCTCACTGAATCAGATCCTACACATTTTTCTCGCATCAAAGGAAATTCACCTACTAGCAAAGACTACATAAATTCTGACACAGAGAAAGCTAATATGAACAAATTATTGCAGTAGGATTTATTACAGGTCTTAAGATTTCCCAAGATGAGTCACAGAGTGAAACATATTAGCCAAATTTCCCATTTGCATTATGTAAGTTATACATCAAGGAAAATTACCTTATTTTTGGACATTTATGACAGGTTTCACAAAAAACACCATTGCATTGGTGTTTTTCAAACTAGCTAGTCTTCATGATGGGCTAAAACACTGTGATATGTGATAACAAAATGATGTTGGGGCCTAACAAGAAAGCTGGGGAGGGACTTTTAGAAGTGTTTGTAGTGATAGGGCAAGAGGTAATGGCTTCAAACTGGAAGAGGGGAGATTTAGATCAGAAATTACGAAGAAGTTATTCACTAAGAGGGTGGTGAGTGACTGGAGCAGGTTGCCCATTGATACTCCAACAGCAGATGTGTTCTAGACAATGCTGGATGTGGCTTTGAGCAACCTGGTCTAGTAGGAGGTATCCCTGCCCACAGCAAGGGGGTTGGAACTAGATGATCCTGAAGGTCCCTTACAACCCAAACCATTCTATGGTTCTATATTACACAACAATTGCATTGCAGGTGCTCAGCAGCGAACAGGTAAGTCTTAGAGTAAGTCACTGACACAGGAGAAGAGATAAACTGAGGGGAGACAAGACTTTCAGCCTCATGACAAAGGCTCAGGGAAGGGTGAGGGCTGCACATTGCCTGCTACTCAGCTCCTCCAGCACTGCAGCTTTGGTAGACAGCTTCTGAGTTCTTCACTCAAATACCAAACAGAACTAACGAGATGCTCTAGTAGACAGCAGTGAACCCAGCAGTTTGAGCAAGGACCTTTCCCAGGGAATGCACCTTTGTAGGCATCAGTTCAACAGAACAGTGTTATGGATCACTTTGGGTAAATTATTGCAATTGGTCTATCAAATTAATTTTAAGA
Organism: Brachypteracias leptosomus; assembly: GCA_013401335.1. Classification (NCBI taxonomy): domain Eukaryota; kingdom Metazoa; phylum Chordata; class Aves; order Coraciiformes; family Brachypteraciidae; genus Brachypteracias; species Brachypteracias leptosomus. Next base: position 27,502 of record VYZX01010784.1, read on the forward strand.
CACTAACCAATACTTCAGAATTGTGATAACTGAATGACATACAACATATCCTTCCACAGTAGTTTATTCTTAGCAATTTTTATTTACATGACAAAAATAATTCAATTTAAAATAGAGCAAATAGATCTTATTAATCTTATTTAGTTGTCCCTAAGTTTCTGAATCTTCCCTATTCTTATTCTGTGCGCAGTAAAGGTTGAGTTTTGTATTGTTTATTAAAAACATTTTAATATAAAATATATCAAGGATGCTTGCTTAGGTGGACAGAAGAGAAAGACAAGTCAACCCACAGAGTTAATCCTGATGTCTTACAAGTCAAATCAAGCCACATGTTCCCTTTAGTCTCATTCTCCAAAGCCATCGTAACACATTTTCCACTGGGAGCTTTACATATGAATTAAGTGTCTCTCCAAATCAGTGCAAGAGAACCATGCACAACACATTCTGGGTAGGAAAAAATTCAAGAAATTCTCTTTGAATGTCAAATATTCCAGACCTGTTCCATTTTACAGACACAGAAGGTGAAGTGGTAGGAACACGGTACCACCATGCCCCCATCTAATTTACCAGCCAAAACTGATAAAATGTGAAGTTACAACAGCTTCCTTCACACCCACAAAAAAGGTCAGCTTCAATCAAGGTAAAGTTTGACTGGCAAAACACAGGAGAAAACCTTTCAATTGGGTCACAAAAGCAAAACTAACACTAAAACTAACTTCCAAGGGGGAAGCAAGGGTAGAGTTCCACATGTGCTAGAAAAGTATTTTTATTTCTTAATCATCTCTTTCATTAGAAATTATTTATATTAATGTTCTAAAGGTCTTATGAACTCCAAGCATCTATCTGAGCCAGTGGTAGGCCCCACATGCACAAACAGTGCTATCACAAACAGCGATAGGCCCCTCTGCACAGTTTAGCACAGCCATTTGGTGCATTATAGTTGAATTGGCACAGATCTCTCAGGTTATTGTGGTTTTCAATGGCATCAACTAACAGAAGCCAGAGATACCATTGTGGAAATACTGGTTTGTTTTGTGGGGTTTCTTTTTTCTCCCTCCAGTTTTGCTCATGTAGCTGACAAGAGACCAAAGGCAGTTATAGAAGTACAGAGGAAATGCACATAACACCTTCTGTGGTAACTGAACAAACAATACCTCTCAATTATCTCAAGGTTGGGCTGTATCAGTTAAATGAAAGATGGCTTAAACTGGTACAAATGCTAAGTTGCTCCTTTCAAATTAAGTTATTGGTATGAACAGGTTAGCTTCTCACCTGACCTGCAAACAGTAAGAGGTTGTTAGAACACTCAGCTAGAAAGTTAGATTTAGTTTAAGCTACAGAAATTCACTTCCCAGGTGGAAACTCCTAGACTACTTGCTAGTGTCATGTCATGCAATCTCCAAGCATGTTTGATTTGTTGAAAGAATGCCAGATGTATTGGATAGCACTGAAGTTTATACTAAGAGTTCATTTAAGTTCTAGATTTAGTGTGTCTAGAACTAGAGAGTTACACTGATGAAGTGAACCTTCTTGCTAATTTCATTTCCATTTTACATTCTAATTCTTCCCATTCTGCAGTTCAAAAGTACATTTCATGGAGCAAGTCTGTTACCCAATCTTTAGGGAAACTGTCCTGTTTGCAGGAAAACTGACAGCTCAGAGGACCCTCCATTAACCTGTAACAGGGATAGTCTCTTGTTCCTGCTCTAAGGGCTAAATGCTTCTGTATCCATTTAGTATGCAATGAATTTAATCTCAGATTTGCCCACTCACACCCAAAACTTTCAAAAGGTGGCTTGTGCATTAAAACATACAATCTGGAAATGCCTGTGTGCTGTTACTCCACACAAACATGATCAATTATATAATATTATATATGGTGTGTATATGCATATACACCCAGAGAGCAATTTCTCACATCCAGACACAAAAATAATGCCAAAAAGTCAAAAGGCAAACTTTTTCCAAGAGATGCGCTGGCTGCAGCACACCTTCAAATTAATGGTAACTCACCCAAAGAACAGGCAGATAAGCACAGGGCATTTAGAATTGCATGCTGACTGCGCAATATATTTTCAGAAGGAATAAACAAACAAACCTGGAACAGGTTGCCCAGGGAAGCTGTGGATGCTCCAGGCCTGGAGGTGTTCAAAGCCAGGTTGGACAGAGCTTTGAGCAACCTGGTCTAGTGGGAGGTGTCACTGCCCATGGCAAGGGTTGGAACTAGATGACCTTTAAGGTCCCTTTCAACCCAAACCATTCTAGGACTCTATGAACTATTACAATCTCCCCATTTAGCATTCAAGTTACTTCATAGCTAAATACAGATCTGAACTGGATGTGAGAGCATCACCTATACAGAGGGGTTACCTTGCTCTGCTTGGCTGTTCGAACGCAGCCTTCTGCGGCAGCTCTCCTGTCAATCAGTGTTATGAATTCATTTCAGACAATGAAGCAACTGGGAATCTGAATTTTTCCCTCCTCAGCCAGGCCACTGTCTGGTATACTGTCAATGAGATGTAAAACTGGCACCCCACAAGAATTTATCTCAGTCATTTGCTAAAGATATTCTGTTCCTAAGCCTCATAAAGGCCCATATGATTTATTTTACTGCACTGGGTTACAAAAAAAATGCATTAGACCTGGTCCAATATCCCTCAGAAACAGAATAAACAATCCTAGAAGTGTAAGCAAGAAGTCAGCAGCTTTCCTCTGAAAATTGTTACATTGAATCAACTCTTTTTTTTCGGAAACAGAATTTCAGTAGTTGAAGCTGAAGTATTTCTGCCAAGTATTGCAGAGCCACTACGTTGCTAAGCCTGCAGGTAGTAGCACTATAACGAAAAATACAAGCAGATGCCCAATCCAGATGGATACCCACAGCTGACTTGCATTCTCAAAAAGCAGAGAATGAGATGGCAAAGCTAATGAGGAGCAGGATCAATCACAACATAAGCAGAAAACCTGAAGTCACCACTCTCTGCACTGTGAAAACACTAGATTAAACAAGAATGCCTATAAACAATAAGTGACTGCCCACAGCTTAGTCACCACAGCAATGATTTATCAGTGGGAAGGAAACAACAACTGAACAACAGAAGGATAGAAGCTAAGCTGAAGCTTTTAGGAATAGGTAGAATACCTGATCCAGCTTCCAGTGCTTCAGTTTACCTGTCTCCAGAGCCCTTAGCTCCTGGGTAACACCAGACTGCTTGGTACATCATCAAGGCGATCCCTGAGGTGAAAGAAAGATGCAGTACCACTTGAGGCTTCCAGTTTCTGTATACAATGTGTTTTGCTTTCTCAACAAAAAACCAAAAAATTAAAATCTTTTGAATTCCCAGATTTTTTCAAAATATATATTAATCACTTCAAGTCTCTATTGTCCATTTTAAAACAGGACCAAGTAAAAAACCCAAATATTCCTGTATAGTCCAAAAGAAAATGTCAAAGAGTTATTCTGTCATTTCATCATGAATACGTTTTGATTGGTAACCTGTCCAAAGGTGCCTTTCCCACTGCTCAAGAAAGGTGGAAAACACATTCTCTTATTATTTACCCATCAATACAGTGAACTAATCTGATAAAGAGATATTATTTAAAGTGAGAAGTTAATTAATTCCTAGCAGACAACAAATAATGTATTTATCTTCAAAATCCATGATCCATGCTTTCATGTACTCTTTAAAATCTAGGGAAAAGTATACCTGCGAGAAAATCAATCCGGGCACAAGAGCTAAATTGGTATTTCTAGGGAGAGCAGTCTCTGATCTGGTGACAAAGAATAATCACCACATCCCCTAGTCCTTTGCCAACAACACAGTCCTATGAATGACCCTAATTTGTAGGGACAATGAAGTAACTTAACATAGAGAACAAGAACTAGAACTGTTCTCCAGCCACATTAGAAGTGCCACTGAATGACCTTTTTGTGATTTAGACATCCAGTGTGTGTGTTCATAAATTGCTCCATCCAAGATAGACATGCAAGAAATTATCTTTTTTCCAACCTAAATGATTCTATGTATGAGGTATAAATATAAGAATATTGAATTAACATCTGCTATTCCAAATGTGCCATTGCCTCCCAGCAAAAACTCAAAGAGAAAGGTACTCCAGGAACGATTTAACAGAAATCTGTTCCAGTTATGCAATTATTTTTGGAGAATACAGCACATGGATCAAAAGCACCTACTGCTAAAAAATTACAGAATAGATTAAGAACATCTTTCTGCCCAATATTGAAGATGACAGATTTCTGCCATAGGGCCAGGAAGTCTTTCTCTCCCAGATAATACCACCTTTGTATTTCCAAGTGACACTAATTATTAACAGGTTGACCAAGCTTAATTCAAGCTACAGAAAACTATCAGTACTGAGATTCCTCAGACGCTACATATGCTGCATAAAAGATGCTGCATTGAAAGAGAGATTAACATTTACGCAGCAGTGACAGACCAATGCCACAGTTACCGAATAGCTGAAGAAGAAACAAAAAAGCCTTATCAAAAAGAGCTTTCTAGTATCCTCATCTCTTACACTGCTAAGACCATTTTCTCTCCCTTTTTCATCTTTATCGCAGTAGTTGTTTTATTCATAGATGAAAGTATCAGAAGTGCTGTTAACACCCAGTGCATGTTTTTAGCTTGAATTTTCACCAAAAACTTCTGAGCATAATCAGCACAATTGCTGTCAACACTCAAGTACCTGTTCCTTGGGAAAACTCCTAGCAGGTCATAGTTAAGCAGAGCTTTAGCTAGCCATAAGGCATCAATGAAGCCCATCGCAGAGCCAAGAGAGTCTGCGTTAAGTACTACAATACTCTAAAGCTTACTTCTAGCAACCAACAGCATTGGGTAAATGTCTTTAAGGACCACAATCTGGCTACAAAAAAACCCTAGCAGTCCAATTTTGGTGTTATGGAAACCTAGAGTCTGTGTCTCTAAAGCATATTCTGGATGTGGTTTGACAGAATTTTATGAGTGGCTGATGTGACTAAATGCTCAACTGGTTGGTTTCAAAACTTGGGCCGTACTTAGATGACAATCTACCCAGAGTGATTTGTCTGTAAATCACCATAATCCCTGAAAGCCTGAAAAGGAACAGTCTTCTCATGTCAGACTTATATCTCACCTACTTAACATACAGGAAGTATTTGTGACAGAACTCCTGTTAGATAGTGGTGAACTCGAAAAGCCATTCCAGTGTACTCACTTGCCAAGGGAACTCGCTTCTGTACCAGTATGGCACAGTCCCACTAAATGCCATTAATCTTTGAAAGCATCATGTAGAAGGACTAACTGCGAACTGGAGAAGGCACAGGACAGAATAAAACATATTCCCTGATCTACTACTAGTGCACTGCTCTCTTGGAGAAGCTGCTGCAGTTTCCTACATCCCACTTCATTATCATAATCAAGTGAGGCTCAAGGGAGTCATTAGAAAGACTCTTTGAGATTCTCTGAAGGAAGATTTTTTTTTGAATGAAATATTTTCACTTACTGGCAAAGTAGAAGGCTACTTTGCTTGCTGGAACACTCTTCTGTAGGACTTAATTACTTTGGGGTAGGGAGAAATTCTAGGATTTCTACAGAAACAATCCTGCATCTCAAAGGGATAGTGCTCTTCAGGTTTATGCGTGGGAACTGGACTTTATCTGCTAGTTCTGAGATCCAGACCAGTCTAGTCTTTTCAAGGCTAAAACATAGTTCTGCTAACCAATATCATAATGTGTAGTTTTTAAAGACTTAATTCCCCCGTCCATTTGTTTGACTCTTCCCTCTCAATTTATTCAGGATTCATGGAACATCACAGCTTTCCTCAGTGGTGAGAACACTTATTTCAGCCTTATTGAAATAGCTCAAAAAGGTACAAAAAATTAAGATATGCTGGATTCATTCATTAACTTAATTTTTACTGTGCCAATTAGGAGTCACATATAGAAGTCACCTAAGTCTTATTTTTAAAGTCCTTCTTAAAATACCTTTAGAGGACTGTTGCTTCATTATTTCTTCGACCATTTGTCTAACAAATTGAATTTCCATTAAATTGTTTTTCATATTCTTGACTCTGCCTACCTGTGAATCCCAACTGCAATTATGCCAACAACCATTTCATTCAGCGCTCTCAACTTTTACAGAAGCATTTAATAGTGATTCTTGGTGTCATTGTTCGATTCACTTTTCAAAAATTCTTCAGACTATTATTCAAGCATCAATCTCACATGGCAGATTAAATAGTACATAGAGTATTAATGATTTGATGCTGCAGTCAAACACCTAAAACTTTTGCTGAGTTTGAGACATTTTAGAGATACTTGTTGAATTACTACAGAGACCCTTCATTGCTTAGTAATGGAACATGCACAAATTTAATGGAGCTCTGAAGTGTGTGTAGAGTTGATTTGCTTTTAATTTGACATCTTTATTCATCACAACTGAGAGAAGAACAAATAATTCATTCAAGAGAGTTCAAATACAAATATCTCAAACTGTTGACGTTTAGGTAGGTAAAAAGTGAGGCTAAAGGAACAAGACTTTAAAAAAAGCAGCCAGAAATCCCAAGTTCTCACATGTCTGTGATGTGTTTAGATAATCAGACTTCAGACATCATCTACCAAATCCCAAAGGATAATTCTGTGGAATTATATTTACAGTGTTTATTATCAATGTGTTAAGCATCTAATTTCTACACGCGGAACTTCATATTAATATTGATATTAATTACAGAAATTGTTACTAATTATACAAATTATTATATAATAACATCTACTATTATAGTCTAAATCAGTACCAATTATATACAGTACTATTTATCTCCATACATCATTGACATCAGGTTGCTGTACCCAGACAGATGATTCAGGAAGGGATTGTCTAAGACTTGTTATTTCAGTTCTACCAATGGGTAAATTAAGCCTCACAAGTTAGCAATTATAGTTAAAACACAGACCAATCTTCATCCTACCACTGGCAGTTTTTACATGCTCTTTAACAGTCCCATTAATAGCTTTGCACTTACGTTCTTTTCCTATTTCCTTTCCTCCAAAGCTACTGTTTTATCAATAAAGATCATCAACAAAAGTTTTCTTGTTAACTGAAGACAAATGACACAAAGAACACACACCATAAAGTTATAGAACAATAAAGATCATCTAGTTCCAACCCACCTGCCATGGTCAGGGACACTTCCCACTAGGCCAGGTTGCTCAAATCCCTATCCAACCTGGTCTTGAATACCTTCAGGCATGGAACATCCACAACTTCCCTGGGCAACTTGTGTCAGTATTTCAGCACCCTCATAGTGAAGAATTCTTTCTAATTTTTTTGCTTTCATCAGAAGCAAAGATGCTCCACAGAACGGTACTCTGAGACCATTTGTCAGCACCTCAACAGCCACTTAAGTATGAAATGCCAGCTTATCTAGTCAAACTAAGATGCCAAGTTTTCAGTTATGCACCCTCCACTTAAATCTATCCTCCTCATGAAGACAGAGCAGCTCCAAATGTGGTGCCAAACCTGAAAGTGTCTGTGGTTGCCCTATTTCAACTGACTGATGAACCATGCAGATACCTTCAGGATGACTTCTATAAGGCCTCCCCTAGTTTAGCAGAAAAGCATAGGTTGAGAACCAGGAACAACCACTTAGTTAAGAATCCAAAGGTTGAAGATGTGTGTAGGATCCAGATAAGCCACAGAACTTGTTTACTTTTCCTTAGTCTTATACATTCAAACTGACTCAACCTGATATTTACAATATTCGAGAGCTCAGACTCAAGTTTCTTGTGTTCTCTAAGATACAGGACAATTGCCAGAAAGGTGTCATTGCATAAACCATTTCAAAGACTACAAGTTCTCATTGTAACTTGTCAACAACAATGTGCACACCGAGAAGTTCAGACAGGACAAGAACCAACAGTTAGTTCAGTATTAACAATGAATTCTTACCTTGCTTCTCACATGACAGTGTCGTGGAGCTTCAGTTAACAATGTTACTTCTGTGGACACATTTCTCAGAGATGGACAAGATCAAATAAAAGGTTAAGGAAACAGAGTCAATAGCGGGATTAGAACAGCTATAACAGAGTAGGTTCCCCCCACAGAAACTAATAGCTCTTACACTGACAAGCAGCAGCATTTGCTAAATAAAAAGACAAAACAAACAAAACCAAACAAGCAGCTGTTTGGAAAATAAAACATGGAATTGAAAGAGTGAGCAACATCTGCTGATCTTTAGCAGAAGACTAGTACACAATTTCTAGACTAGAAACAATTTCTTCATGGCTTTTAAAAATAATGAACTTTTAAATTAAGTTCCAAAGAAGCTGAAATTTTAAAAGTCAAAAGGAGATAAATCTATTTTTAAATAGTCATCACTCAAGCTTTGAAGTTTATAGAAGGAAGACTACAAACCATAGCAAGTTGATCAACATCCTTCCAAATGAGACATAGCACTAAGTGGTCCTTACAAAGCTTCTCAATGGAAGGTTTAAAAGCTACATGCGCACGGATGCTGTATGTTTAGTTGTAAAACTGCCTTTCTTCAAGCAACCACCTAGCATGCTTCATGAGTTGCTACAAATTTAATATCCTCTTCAAAACAATGAGAAGAACAGTTCAAGTTTCTTCACAGTAAAGTCAATGCATGACTTGAATTTTTTTTATTCAAAACAGATACAATGAATTCCACCACAAAGGAGGACTGACAAACTAAAGTATCCTTTAACCTTGCTTTAAGTCATGGAGCTTTCCATTTTCAGACAGGTAGAAAATGTAGTAGCAACCACTGCTGTTTGAAATGTCTCTCAAGTAAAAAAAATGAAAATTCATGGAAGCAGTGAACAATGCATAAGGAAGACAGAAATACAAACCATTGGAAAAAACTAACCAGAAAAACTCCATGATTTTATTGGATTAAATTCAACATGAAAATTAGATGCTGGCTTAATATATCTATCCATTTGTGTTTAAGACTGAAGAGAATTCCTCTTTCATTCCCATCATTCCTGACAGCACAGAGGAGAGATTCAAGGTACTTGGTGCTGACAACCAAACCTGGTGCTAAAGATGAGACACAAAAGTACTCGAAGCGCTTTAAGCTAAAATTATGTGGTACCACACAGTAGTTCTGAGTAATATTAAAGTTCTTTGCTTGAAGCTGTAGTAACAACTCTTAAGAACTGTTTTTTATTATTGGGATTTTTGCTTCCTCAGTCAAGGTGAAAGTCAAAAATAAGCATAGCAAAACACTGTCCATGTCTAAAAGGTGTTTCAGTCAGACACTTTCTGTAATAGAAGCCTTTTATTTCTTTCCATAGTCACTCCATCCACCAAATAGACAATTGAAAGAGCAGCTCAAGTTTGCAGTGATTTACAACAACTCCTTATTCCAGTAGACATTAGAGTGTTTTAATAGCATCTGCCTCAAGTCACTAGCTACTCCAGGCCTCATTAAATGAAAAGATATACTCAGGAGTAGTTCCTTCTTCAGGATGGCACTCCTAGTTGATTACTGCTAGAAGCTGCAAATGGATCAGCTCTAGAGTAATTAGGTTCTTAACCAGCATAGAGAGAACAAGGACTTTCCAACCCACTAACAGTAATGTTTGGTTTATTTTTAAATGTGTAGCCAATATGTACTTTCACACCACTGCTGAGCAGAGCAGTGGCTGATCTGTTACCAACTGCATTTCTACAGATAAGGACATTGTACATAACATATAGGTGGGAATATCCACATTAATACTACCCATATGATTAACTACATTTCCTTGAAATACTGGGTGTGTTTTACCTGCTCTTACACACCTCTGCTGTTCATAACATTCTCTAAAGGGTCTTAGATAATTCCACTTCTAGTACAACAGGTAAGAATCGGTCCTTCAAGCCCTCAAATCAGCAGCATTCAGGCTACAGTTGCAGATTTGTACAGTTAACTCTCAATTTGGTTTGCTACTTTATTTCTCTATGGCTTTTGTAAGCACAAGCCTGAACACTAAAGTGTGAATTGCTAATCACAGTCACAGATCATAGTATAACCTAATAAGAAACTGTGAACAACATTAGGATAAGGATAAGTTGTTGCAACCAAGAAAGCAAATGGTCTCTTGGAGTGCATGAAGAAGAGTAACCAGCAGGTTGAGGGTGGTTCTCCTGCCCCTCTACTCTGCCCTGGCAAGGCCACTTCTGGAGTACTGTGTCCAGTTCTGGGCTCAAGAGAGACAAGGAAGTACTGGAGATAATCCATTGGAGGCTCCGAAGATGATGAGAGGAATGGAGCATCTCTGCACCAAGGAAAGACTGAGAGCCCTGGGGCTGTAGAGCTAGAGAAAAGAAGACTGAGAGGGGATCTGGTCAATGCTGATCAATATCTAAAGGGCAGGGGACAAGAGGATGTCAGTGGTGCCCAGCAACAGGACAAGGAGGTTCCATCTGAACATGAGGACAAACTTCTTTGCTGTGAGGGTGCCAGTGATAGCTCACCTGATCTTTTAAATATAGTTATACTATAAACCTTTCTTTAAATTTAAATATGTTAGATTTAAACTTTTAAGTTAGGCCTGGAAGGCCTGGTTTGCTGTTTGATTACCCTGTTTATTGGAGCACATTCTCACCTTGTTTTTATCAATGTTTAGGTCTGCTTTGTCTGCTTTCTCAGGCCCAGCAGCTGCAGCTTGGCACCTAGGTGATAGATAAGAGAGACTGTTATTTTGAACTAAGCTGGGAAAGTGATTGCTTTGAACTGTAAATTTTGAGAACTGCTAATTGCTAATACATTCCAAGATAAGGGAGGCAAGGCCATCTTGGAGGACATCGGCACAACAGGATACTCCTGGAGGATATGCTAAGGCACATGGAGGACAGGGAGGTAATCCTAGGTAGTCAGCATGGCTTTACTAGGGGCAAGTCCTGCCTGACCAACCTAGTGGCCTTCTACAATTAAGTGACTACCTCAGTCGACAAGGGTAGACCTATGGATGGCATCAATCTGGGCTTCTGCAAGGCCTTTGACACGGTCTCCCACAACATCCTTATCTCTAAGTTGGAGAATTACAGGTTCGANGGTCCCTTCCAGTATAAAACTTTCTATGATTCTATGATATATCAGCCCTGTGAACAGCAGAACAAGACTACAAACAAGTACCAGGTGCAAGGATGAAGAATCACAAGACGAGGAAGATGAAGAAAGATAAGTAATGGCCACTACACAGGTGAAAGGGATTTAATATTTTAACGAGTTCCAACAAATACCGCCTTTCACGTTAATTTTCCTGAGAATGGGAGGAATTTGAGGATTTTAAATAGTGGCCAAAAATGGGTCTCGGGGGGAAGGATTAGGAGGAATGATCCCCGGCTTGCCCTGGCATCAATAAAGGAATGCTACTTTCAGAAACTTTAAACTTAGTCTCTTGAAGTTTTTTTCTCCAACCAACTTTTACGGTATTACCAGAGCCTGATCCAGGCTGCCCAGAGAGGTTGTGCAGTCTCCTGTTCAGGAGAGATTCTAAACAAGCCTGGGTATGATCCTGGGCAACCTGCTCTGGGTGACCCTGCTGTACCAAGGGGGTTGGACAAGATGATTCCCAGAAGCCTCTTCTAACCTGCAGCATTCTGTGAAATGTAAGAGTGCTTAAAAAGAGCTCAAGTTTGCATTTCCACAGACAATCATCAGCAGAAGTACTGCTGAAAAGTTGTCATAGTGTCAAAAAAGCCAAGTTAGTCCTGCTTTATCACTTTGGAACAAAAGGAGAAAAAGCCAACAAGCTGCATTTGAGAAAGTTCACAGCTCTTCCTCCTACATATCAGTGAGAACAGACCTGAAACAGCTGCTGAGCTCCAGAAGCTATGGAACTTCACCTAATCAATATCTGAGATCACTAATGATCAGCTATGCAAAAGGCTGGTGTGCCATTACAAATTACTATTACAAATGCTAGAGTGTAATAGGAGGAGTACTGAAAAAAAAAAAAAAAAAAATTCAAGCTACTCCTAGGCATCCAAATGATGAAATATTAGGACATAACTGTGTCTCAAATACAACCTTGGAGGCCTGGGGGAAAAACTACTTAGGAGCAGACAAATTTCTTGTAGTATTTCATTTTAATATAATCAGATTTAAAACCTCATTTGCCGTGTATTATGCTGTAACAGTGCTGCAGAAATTCCTCCTACTCACAGTGTACAGTAGCATTGTGCTCTATTGTTCAGCCAGCAAGACCCCACAGAGAAGGCTGCACAGATTAATTTTCATGTGCCCTCCCTCTGGAATACAGGATTCACTAGAGGAAAAAAGTGGTTTTGCTTTTGATGGCTTGCAGGCTATTTTTAGAGGTTTGAAGTTAATCCAGCTCTGAGCTGCTTTAGCAGCAATACATCCTCTCAGCCTCCACACAGGCCAGGCTACCAGAGCAAAAATTCTGTCTAGGTATGAAACAAATCAGACTAACATTTTTAACAAGTGAGGCTGCTTAATTGCTTAATGTTCCTAACTAGGACAAGTGCCTGCTTGCAGGGAGTACACTGCTCTCCCTAGGGAAGAGTATTCAATGCAGGGTGGTCATAGAATAATTTAGGTTGGAAAAGACCTTTAAGATGATCCTGTCCAACCATAACCACACTCTACCAGGTCTGCTGCTAAACTGTATCTACACATTTGAACACATCCAGGAATGGTCATCTTATGTCTTATGATTTTTCTACCCCGAATTCCATGCTCAATAAGAGCACTGTTTCAGAGCCACACAACCTTCAGTTTGACACCGACATTTATACACTAAACAAAACTATCTGGACAAGTAGTATAACGGGTTAGCTGAAGGCACCGAGACTGTGTGTACTGCCAAAAGACACAGGCAAGCCATTCAAACAAGAATATGGTGAAGGGAATGGGCTGTTTCATGCCTCACCTACAGAGAATTGCACAGTGACCTGGCAGAGAAGCACACTGGAACCAGCTGGCAAATGATGATCCCTCAAAGACAGGATAAAGGAACATAAATATCCCTCTGGTTTTAAGGAGAATAAAGATACAAAGCACACACTTCAACAGACAGCCTCAAGTGCTACAGAAAAGGCAGGATTTTTAGAGCTGGATTTTTAAGTACAAGCCTATTCTGAGACAGTTAGTTCACTGGCATGTTCCATTCATCCCATGAGCACAAGAAGAAAGGCATCAGGGAGAGGGAAGGTGAACCCTGAGTCAGTGTCTAAACTTCAGTTAAAACAGGATGCTATCATATCTTTTTTTGTGCCAACCAAGTACACACATATGATTTTCCGTGAGTTTCATAACCACAATCCTACATGCATTTCATTTCCTACTCCAGAAGAAAACATAGAACTTTCTGAAGTACTGCTGAAGGAGAATGGATCTAACTGCACATCATTCAAGACACATCATCACTAGATACAGTTGTCCTTACCTACCTAGGACATCAAACCTGAAAATTTTCAAAAGTTGGAGTAAAACTCATCCATGATCAGAGCCCTTGCTTATAAAGTCAGATTAGTCAAAATTAACATGAAGCTGCAGTTTTAGATCTAGATGCTGAAAAGGCAGCGATGCTACCCCACCTTCTCACAGCTCAAAAGCGGCACCTGAATGAAGAACTAGTAGGGACTGTTCCAAACAGTTTTTATTCCTGGAAGTACTAGATGCATTTTGCAGACTGGGGTTTCCTCAGCCACCTAGTACTAGCAACTGGGAGAGACAAGGCACACCTACTTTTATTGGTGGTGAACAAAAAAACCAACATAATTTCACCCAAAAGGCACATGCTGATTTGCGTATACATGCTCCTTCCCCTCAGACAAGGAGAGAGGTTTTGCAGGATAACTTCTGTTCTCTCACAGCAAGCCTAAGGCAGAGCTAGAGAAGGATTCTAATATCATGGCAGGCACAATAACCCCACCTGCTTTGCAGGAAAGTTGCTCACACACAACAGTCACATTGCAGCAGTTGAGCCATCATCCAAAGAACTGCACCCAATGAACACAACAGACTGTTCTCAAACCAGCTCAACTGAGACACAAATTTTACTTGAGAAGAGTGAGCCACAGAACCAGTTGCTTTTAGAAATACTAAGGTCTCATCTTCAGCTGTCTTCCAAGATATTTTTTCCACACCTGCCACACAGACATTTATTCACATACAATGAAACACAAACAAGCTAAGGTATTTCTCCCACATGCTAAGACAGAAAAGAAGTTGCTGCAAAATGCCTCTTCTTTTCAGAAGAATATTCTGGAGGGACTCTGTTCCTATGGTGATGGGGTCCTACCTAGAGGAGAAAAGCCACTGCCTAAGAGAATGACACACAGGATCAGGACTGAAGGGGGCAGAAGCACATTCTGGATCCAGAGATCTTCCATTTGTTCATGTATGATGCCTCAGTAGGTGTATTTTTACCTGCTATGAAAATCCAAAGAAGTTACAGAACCTACTGTTCAAATTCATTTTATCTCCAATAGCTATTTAAACTATACCTGTATTAATAAAATTGGATTAAAATGAGAAAATGTAAGTTGTTTCCAAATGCATCCAATTTTAAGGTTTAAAAAATCAAATTCTAGTTTATACAATGAGTTAGGCTATAATTATACCAGGTATATGGAAAAATAACAGCCATTTAAAGCACAAAAATAATTCCTCCTCTCCTTCACATCACCTTAATAATCGATATTGTGAAGTTAATTTTGCTTGGTTCAATAAGAAGTTCATATGTTGTAAATAACAGTGTTCACTATCAAACAGTTGAATAAACTATGAAAAGAGTTATGTGCTGATGTGCTATCAGTAAGGATTACAGCCAAATAAGAATGATTTATGTATGGGCTTAAACTTTATATTGAGAGACTGGTCTGGGGATTGGTTTTGGGGGTATTTTTGTTTTATTTTATTTGATTTTTTTAATTCAGTAAGTGCAGGAGAAAAGAGACTAGAACAAAGCACACAAGTGAAACAAAGCTCTACTACAGAGGCATACCCAAGTATCCCACAGCACTGCACACATCCCAGCACCATGATTCTCAAAAAGGCTCTTCCTAATATTTCCTAGACTTTGGACAGGTTAAGACATCCAAAGCCATGGTTTTCATGAGGACAATTGAAAAGCTTACACAGCTCAGAGTCATGTTCTCATTAGAATTGAGAATCAAGTTCAATGCAGGAGAGCAATTGCTTCTGAATGTTTGCCAGTAGTACTTTCATTTTTCCCTCTCCAGTCTCTCTATTCTCCCACTACCACAAAACCAACACCAAAAAAATACCCCTTAAGTCCTTGGAGAAAGAGAGTCAATATGGCATCCAGTAGATCAGCTACTGGGAGGGCTCCTAAGGGTCACTAAGGGACACTAAGTGTCCCAGGCTTTCAGATCTCCATTAGTGCTCATCTGTTGACACGTACAAAGAGCTTTATTGGCTTAACTCCCACATTGCACATACATGAATGGACAAACACATGGGAGCTGCTGGTGAAGCAAAGGTGCAGTCTTCAGACATTGAGCCTGATCCTGAACAAATGAGATCAGTCACATTCCATTTAGACATAACTCTGTGACACACTAAGTAATATGTGCATGTGTACACACACACGCATACTTCAAAGTGTAATTACAATATCAGTGCCAAAGCATCACATTATGTTCAGTATTAACAATTGTATCAATTGAAAATGCCCTGGTTTTACCTGAATTAGTTATATCAATTATTTATTCTCACCTGATGAGAAGCATTTATTCAGAGTTTTGCACAAGCTCAAACAAGATAATTTTAAATAACTTTACACTGGTGCCTTTAGCCTTGCTGGTATAAGCTAAATGGAGAATGCTAGAAATGGGTCACACTGGTGACATAACACAAGTTGCTCATTGTTACATTGCATCTGGGAGTGCTGAGAAACATTGATTGATGTAACCTGGATAATGCTTAGTTTATAAACTACTTGGAGATTCTTGAACACCAGGGCAGTCCAGGTCTGCTCCAAAGCCTACTAAGTTTTAGTGTGTGCTTTATATCTGGGCACAGGGGGAGAAGGGGTGTTGAGAAGAGAGACAAGAGGAAAAGAGGCCATTAAACATTTCCATCTGCTAAAGAACACTAGCTGCCAGACTAATAAAATTCTATCTCAGCAAATGAAAATAAAAATTCAATGTTGTCACATTAAGGGCTTACTTGTATTTCAGTTTTAAGTGCTGTTGTCACTTCTGCTGTTGGTAAGGTTCTGTAGAATAAATTCTGGCACAATAGATACAAAAAGCACCGTCTGTTTAAACCTCACATTTGCAGTGAGGAGCTTCTCTACAAATTGAGCCCCTTTCCTCGCTCTTGCCCTTAATGTGTCAGGTTTTTGGCAAAGACTTCAGCACAATATTCTCCTTTGCAAATGAAAAATATGGACCAGTCTCTCGCTTCTGGCACCTTACTGCAAGCCAAACTTTTTCCCTATAAAACATTTAAAGTTAGCATGTACCAGAGCAAAATATATCAAAAACACAGCTTAAAAATATCATCATCTCTAAATAAAAGCTGGAATTCTAAAACATGACTGCAGCAGGTGGGAGCTCAAATACTAAATATTGTGATATCTGACAAAGATTACCCACTCTGCATAACAGCACTTCCTTACCCTCTTTACACCACACTCAGTCTCAGTCCTTAACCTGTACTTTGGAAGGTGGCTGAATTCCCCAGCTTCCTCTATGACTCTATTGCAGATTGTTTTTCCCCATCTTTTCTCTAAATCAATGATGCACTGAAAGGACAAGCATGGCTAGGAAAAATATGAAAGCTTTTACCAACTGCTCCCCACACAATTATTTTAAAACATGTCACCCACCTGCCAGCTTCTCCCCTTGACAGTTGGCCTTGGCTTTCCTCCTGGCCACAGACTGGCTTCTCTCCACAGCTAGGAAGTTCCAGCCAGAGGCTGGAAAGAGACTCATTTGAACAGAATGGAGATATCTGAAGATCTTGACAATTGTTTGCTGATTTTTTTTTCCTGTTCAGTCCTAGAGCACATGCTTTTGGGTGACACCAGCATGCTTCATGTATTCACAATGCTCTACACAGGAAGGAAAATAACAGTACAGAAGAGTATTCATATCAACCTTCAGGCACAGCAATGAACAGTGACAGGACTTGCATTTCCTGGCTATCCCCAGAAAATGCACATCCTAATTCAGCAGAATCCTTAAATGCATTGCTACCAGTAGTCCCACTGACTTCATTAACTACTTGTGTGCTTGAAGTTAACACATTTTTGAAGGATTAGGAAAGCCTAGTCCTGCCCAATGCTAAGCTTGAACTGAATTTGATAAGAGAAACTGGACGCTATAAATCAAACCATTAACTAGTAACTGCACAGAAGCATAAGGGAGACCTTATCTGGAGGGGGCCTACAAGAAAGTTGATGAGGGACTTTGTACAAGGGCTTGTAGCAGTAGTAGGACGAGAAGTAGTGGGTTCAAACCAGAACAGGGAAGATTTAGGTGAGAAATTAGGAGAAAGTTCTTCACTCTGAGGGTGGTGAAACACTGGAACAGGTTGCCCAGGGAGGTTGTGGATGCTCCATGTCTGGAGGTGCCCAAAACAAGGTTGGGTGGGGCTCTGAGCAACCTGGTCTAGTGGAAAGTGTCCCTGCCCATGGCAGGCAGGTTGGAATTAGATGATCTTTAAGGTCCCTTCCAACCCAAACCATTCTATGATTTATTCCTCATAACCCACACTAACTTACAGCCTGTAAGTCATAAGTCTCAGCTCCTTTAAAGCCAGAAGCAGTTACAGTCACAGTTTTAAAATAAAAGCGGAAGAGTTGTAAGGTCATTCCCACCTTTTGAACATTTTACTCCACATGAAACCATCTCCGGTAGAGTAGAACAGCCCTCAGCTATTCATTTCAGCATGTATTAAATTATTCAAACACCATCCCAATTTCAAAGACAAAGCAGGTTCCTAAATGTATTTCATATGCAAGTTTTAATACTGGATTATTCTTAAACATCTATTTTGAGATTCTAGCATAGCTACACATACTTCTACATCAAAGATAAGTGCCTGCTGTATTATTAACAGCTCTCCACTTCCCCATCCGCAGCTTTTGCTGTACGTGACAAAAAGTAACTCATGACAACTTCTCAAATTCCCCTCCAAGCAAAAACATGCATTGCTGGTTTGTATTATGAACACACCACTGCCAAGCTCCAGGATCATGCTTCTGAACCCTCAGATAACTACTTTTATGCTACTGATATTCAGCCTGTTGATCTCTTCAGAAAATTCGAACAATGCCCTACCCTACAGCATGCACTAATTATCGCAAACACCAATTACAAGTCTAATAAGCCCATTTGCAAGGGGTGATGGTTAGAATCTTGCCAGAACTTTTGGTCATTCAGTATTATTAAATTTAAAATCTATTATCATTCTATGTTCTGCAAGCTAGACTAGAGTTAAGCTGATTTACCAAGACAGGTTACACTGCATGGCCCTGAAACACATGATCTGGAAACAGGAAGCTTATCTATAAAAAGGCACATAAAAGCACAAGTTCATAATCTACTACAGCACACAGGATATGACAAAAGAAGTCATTAGTTCAATATCAAAACCATATTTCAAGTTTACTGGGGTGAATTCACTGTAATCTCTTCCAAACAAAACTAAGTCAACATCTTCACAAATAGAAGCTGCTGCATTTATTCTAGAGTTATTGACGGGTATTTCAGATGTATCATTTTTATTAGTAATAGCACAAGTCTGGCAAATTATGCTAATACATGCATCAAAGTGACTGCAAAATATCAGACCAAGTCACTAATACCACAGGTAATAAAAGGGATAAGCAAAAACATTAGCAAGGACACTGCAGCACTGTATCCCATTTCTACATAGTGGTAATATGTGGGGTTTATAATTTTTTTTTTTTTTGGTGCAGCTTTAAAAGCACAACTAAGCCTGAGAGACTGTATGAATGGGTAACAATCTGAAAAAGATGAAGGGAAGGTTATACGAAGAATGTGATAGTAACTTCAAAACCAAGCCATCAGTTCACATCTAATATTGTCAGAAGACATTAAAAATTGGTCCAGAGTGTCCTCATTTTATTTGGTTTGATAAACCAAGGTGATTTGGCCCAGTACTTGTATTAGAATAACTGAGAGTCTATTAAAAAAGTCCAGAATTTAGTTGTGACAGTTAGAACTACCTAGAATACCTGCTTGCATTGGTTAATTGGTTAGCATCAGTTAATTCTTGACATTCAAAGCCATCAGTTAGCTGAAGATAGAGTTGCCCAATATCTTTATAGCTTCGTTCTTTGTTATTATCAAAGGCATTTAGAGAAGCAGTTTATTTTATTTGCTTTTAATGTAAAATGAAGTCAAACAGGAGTGGTAAGGGGTAGGAAGGTGGAACTTACACTTTCTCCATTTAGGCAAAAAAGTTTAAAATTTACACTTGTCAGCTTGTCACTTTCAATAAACATTTAATTCTTACGTATATGAATTTATATACACACAATTTCCTTTTTGTTTAAAACCATACTTGGCCAAATTCTGTTAATTTGATTGCAATCAGTAGAAGTAACAAATGAGCAGTTACTGTTTCAAGACAGATTGAAGTGTTGGAAAAAGGACTACCCCCTAGAGAAGAAAAATCATGATAAATAGGAGAAAAACACCAAGCAACATGCTTAGGAGGCAGACACTTACACATGACTTATCCTCAGAAAGCAAAGCAAGCTGTGGAAGGCATAAAGGATGGATTAATATATCAGACAACTGCTCTGATACTCACATTACTCATTCTAAAACATGTTCAGTTTACCAGCCCTCATATAAGCAGGACAAAAGACAGAATAAAATGTATACATAAGGATTCTGAAAAGCTTCAGGTAACTACCACCTAGCTCCAAAGTCAGCATGAAATGATCAAAATAACGTAATTGCATTTGGGAAGCTATTAAAGCTGACTAAATTGCAAGTTATCTTCCACCTAGAATCTCACCTTATTTTTCTATCAAGGAAAGGTCATGCTACATGAAGGGGTGAACTCAGCCTTCGGTCACAGAACCTGCTGGTTGAGAGCCTACACCACCTGCAGCGAGTTTAAATTATCTCCTTCACTTCTTCAAGGGACTGGAGTTCCAGGCACTGTCCAGCACAAACTGAGCACCCAGCACTGACTCTAAAACAACAACCTAAGTGAACGGAGGTCAGTAAGGGACAAGAACCACATGCACTTCAAAGTTTCAAGGCATAATGTTTATGTTTACTCAATTCTTCCATACCCATTTTCCACCACCGAAGGTTTCCCTGACAACACAGATACAAGTATATTCTTACACAGGCTGCTGCTTGCTCTTCAACACTTATCATCTCTGGTTATTTTATCGCCATCTCTGGCCTGAACTTCCACCCTCAATACTCAAGTATGTGATCTTTGAATTCATTTGGGAAAGAAGTCTTAAATTCTCTTATTTAGTAAATAATAAACTGTTTTTTAATTCTATGTACTCATCTCAAGACCCTTCAGTTACACGTTACACTGACATACAATCACCACTAAAGGTAAGCACGCTATATACCAGCTGGACAGAAAATAGAAGCATTTTTAGACAAGCTGACCCTATCCCTCCTGAAGCTCAGCAAGTTTCTCAACACCCTCAGCTTTTACTGAGGTGGATACAAACCAAGATGGATCTACAGCCCTCAGAATCTGTAAAGGCTGGGAAAAGGAAAGGAAAAGAAAAGGAAAAGAAAAGGAAAAGAAAAGGAAAGGAAAAGGAAAGGAAAGGGAAAGGGTGGGAAGTCTCATGTTTTCTAGGTTGACTGTTCCAGAAGGATTTTCTTTCCTTTCATAAATAAAGAAGTTTCATTAATGCCAAAGATCCAACACCAGATGGTTTCAGTAGAAAGCATTCTAACTAGGTTTCTACACCTACTTTCATGACACTGGAATTTCACCAACACTCTTGACATGTGAATAGCAAAACTTCATCTGAAACTATGTTGGAGACACTACCAGCTACATTTCGCAGAATCACAGTATGTCAGGGAT
>VYZX01010785.1:0-49950 GCA_013401335.1 Brachypteracias leptosomus
TGTCCTGGAGAACCCAGAGCTGGCCACAGGACTCCAGATGTGTCTCTTCAGGGCTAAGTAGAGGGGAAGCACCACCTCCCTTGACCTGCTGGCAGCACTCTTTGTAATGCAGCCCAGGATGCCTTTGGTCTTCTTTGCTGCAAGGGCACATTGCTTACTCATGTTCAACTTGTCTATGAGGAGTCCCAGGTCCTTTTCTGCAAAGCTGATTTCCAGCCGGTTGATGTATTGGGTTATTTCTTCCCAGGTGCAGGGCTTTACATTTCTCTTTGTTGAACTTCTTGAAGTCCAACATTATTCTGTCCATTTTTGGTCCTGCTGAGGTCCTTCCAACCACTATCAACATCTATCAACAACTTCTCCCTGTTTTGTATTATTTGCAAGCTTCCTGATGATGACTTCTTGATCTACATCATCACCTAGATCATTAATGAAGATTCAAACAACACTGCCCCTGATAGTCACTTTTGGGGTACACCACTGGAGAATGGTCTCCAGTTGGACTTTATGCTGCTGATCACAACCCTCCGAACTCAAGAATTCAGCCCGTTTTCAGTCCATTTCATTGTCCACTTATCTGGCTTGTACTTCATCAGTTTGTCAGTGATAATGCTGTGGTGGTGCTGAAAGTTATAATAAAGTAGAGATAAACAGCTTTTACTGTAATCATCAAGCTGGTCTTGTCATTGTAGGGGACTGCCAGCATGATTTCCCTTTCATAAATCCATGCCAATTACTCCCAATCACCTTTCTGACCTATGTGAAGGACCTCTTTGAGAATTTGTCTTGTCACCTTCCCAGTCACTGAAGCAAGGCTGTCTGGCCTGTAGTTCTTTGGATCCTCCTTGCCATTCTTGAAGATAGAAGTGATGTTTGCTCTCTTCCAGTGCTTGGGAATCTCCCCTGATCACCATAATCTGTAGTTATTGAGAGTGGCCTTGCAATGACATTGGACATCTCTCTCAGCACTTGTGAATACACACCATAAGGTTGCATGGATTTATGTAAGCCCCATCTGATTAGATGTTCCATAACTTGGTCCTCCTCCATGACTGGTAAGTCTTCTTCCTCCAAACTTTCCGACAGATCTTATGGACCTAGGGTTGCTGATGGCAAGCTTTATCAGTAAAGACCAAGGTGGAGAAGTTGCTGACTACCATCGCCTTTTCTGTGTCCTTTGGCAGGTCAAACTTCAAAAATATTTTAACATGTGAAGTTACAACTACAGGAGACTGCACAGAGATGCTTCTGTGTGTTTGATCTCTGCTTCCACACCTCTCACTGATAGATGTATCTTTCATTTTATGATAGAACAATTATTTGACACAAGTACGCTCTGCTCAAATTTTCAAGTATTACAGTCCAGCCTGTCAAGGTGATCCAAAATGTAATCTCTTGAACTGGAAGTGCAACAATGCACGTTATATCATTTCATGTTCTTCCTTCCTGGTAACTCTGGCTGGTGTTGGTCTCTTCTCCCAAGTAACTAATGATAGGGAGATTACAAGAGGTAATGGCCTCAAGTTGTGCCAGGGGAGGTTTAGGTTGGGTACTAGGAAGAAGTTCTTTACTGAAGGAGTGGTCAGTCACTGGAACAGGCTACCTGGGGAAGTGGTGGAGTCACCATCCCTGAAGGTGTTCAAAAAACAAGTAGTGATGCTTCATGATGTGGTCTAGGGGTCAGGAAGATGTTGGGATGAAGATTGGACTTGATGATCCTAGAGGTCTTTTCCAGCCTAAATGATTCTATGATTCTACAGCTGTGTGTCTGAGCTTAGTAGCACATTTCATTATCAGAATGAAATCTGTTAGAATCTTAGAATGCAAGCCAAATCATTTATTACAGCTAGTTAGCACTAGAGCAGATATATGTCTGTTGCCTCATGGTGTTGTGCTGTGCTGTGTACGCTCTAGTGAGTTGAACGGGGTTGAGTCTTTTCTTAACGGAATGAGATGAGCCTATGTACTCTATATCTAAATTTTATGATAACTTGTGTAGAGTTCCCCCAAATTAGAGAACTGGCAGGTGGTTGCTGAAGCAACTTGAATTTCAACCTCTGTGCTCAGCCCTATAAACCAGATGATCTGTATCTGTTTATATTTCCCTACTTTCCTGGGTTTATATTTTCTTGGGTTTTTTTCCTTTTGAAGGACAGTTGAAATGGTACACAGGATGCTGTGGTGCAAAATGCATCTGTTGCTCCTTGAGCTACATGTAACTCTGGCTGAGGCTTGTGAAGAACAGCGTTTAACTTGATCTGTATGCACTGCTCACTCACCAGTGCTGGGGCAGTCGGCTCTTTTGCTTCACGTCAGGTTTCTTACTAGTCCTGTAAGAAATCTATGGCAAATGATTTGCAGGGCTTTCCTTCCAGGTCAGCAGTTTGCAAACAGTCTTTCAAAACTCAATTAAAATGTTCCATTTTCTCATTGACATGAGGATAATAAATGGAAGAATTTCAAGGCTTAATATGTCTCTCCCTCAGAAATACTTCAGATTGCATAGCTGTGAACAGAGGTGCTTTATCAGAGATTAGTTTGTTCAGATTTCCTCCATGACTGAAAATTTTTAACAAGAATTCAATTACTGTTGTGGGGAAGTAACCTAGGAAATAAAGGCTATTGCTGGCTATTTGCTGAAGGAATCAGTTAAAGTAATAGTATCAGTTAAAGTCAGTTGATGTTGCTTTAGAAGTTTCTACTAGCTTAATAGAAATCTCTTCCAATGTAGCATCAGGTGAAAATAGAACTGCAATATTTCCTGCACTTCATGTTGTTTCTATGTCTTGTGCTATATCTTAGAGTGTGCTGTCCACAGGGGAGATCCAAAATGGGAGAGTGATGTTATTTTTGCCTCTTACCAAAGCTCTTGATGGTGCATTGCTGTCTGGATGCACATGAGCAAGATACTTTTCTCTCTTCTGCCAGTCTTGTTTTGCTCTGCTGAACAATTTACTATTTTGGACATGATGTGCAGTGCTCCCCCTCTCTCCTCCATGTCCCACAGCAGTCGTGGGCCACATTTCAGCCCATAGCACTCGAGTGTCCCTATACAGCTGAATTTCAGGTGTTTTCACTTGCTCATAACATTTCTGCCAGTAGGCATGGCTTCATCCAATAGTAGTATATCACTCTGGACATCTAATTCTGGCTCAGGGACTAAACTTTTGGACATGGAGGTTTAGTTCAGAGGTTGGGCTCATAAGTCGCCCTGCCCTTCAGCACATTAACTGCTTGTGCCTTTGTTGAAGAAAAGTTAATTTTGTATTGAGAGGAAAAAAAATACATGATTCACTGCTTTCCTCTGCCCCCCAGTGCAAAATATGAGACTGCCTCCCACTTACTCCAGCTCTTCTCACCCAGGTATCACCAGTTTTCATATGGCCTTCCCTAGCTTTGACACATCTCACCTCAGGATGATTATGCTCAGCCTCCTATCAGTTCCCCCTAGATTGTTTCCTCCATCAGTGGAATTGTCATGCTCATCACTTTTTTCTGCTCCTTCTGAACTTTAATTATCTCTGCCCTAAGGGCTTGTGAGCCTGAGGAGCTCTTCTTTGACAAAAGTGGGTCTGCTCACTAGGCTAAGTGCAGATTTTCTCAGGCTCTGTACCTGTTCTCCCTAGCTTACCTTTGCATTAAGCTCCCTCATCTATAATTAATACATGTCAGAGATGAACCTGTGCTATAAAATTTTCTTATGAGGATGAGTTCTTCCATGAAAATATTTATCAAGTTCTGCTCACCTTGACCATAGCAGTGAATTCCTTTGTTCAATTATTCACAGTCCTGTGAAGGACTGTGCTCTAATCTGTCAGGGCTAACAGAACTCAGGACTAATATGTCTTAAGTCTGAATCCAAAGTTCAGATAGCAACTTAATCACAGATTGGGTGGAATGTGCCATTGGCTTTGTACTTGGAGTCTGTCTTCAGAGGAATTTAAAGCATTTTTTATGGATGTATTTGAAGGCCTTATTTTGATTACTTGAAGAAGACAAGTCAATACTGCCTCAGAATTACATTTAAAAATATGAAATTTTGGTGTGGGGATATTAATGACCTGACTTTTTCCAGTGTACTTAGTCTCTGCAGCTTTCATTAACTTCAGAGAGATTTGCAGTCACCTGTACTTCTGACCATAATTTTCCAAGCTTTCTTGACGCACCAGTGACAGAGCTGGGAGAATGAATTGTATTTTTCATTAATGACAAGTGATTTTTAATATGTCAAGGTTTTAATTTCTAGAAATCTCACAAGAACCCTTTTCTTTCATCTATCTTTCCCCAGCTTCCCACTTGAACAACATTGCCAAAGATCTTCCTTTGAAAAATCCGATTCCTTTATTTCTAGGTTTCAGATTAGAACTGAAAATGCAAAGTTCCAAAAAGCACTTGTCACTCACAAAGGTCCTGGCAATAATCCCTTTCATCTGATTTCATCTCCAGCATCCCTCACAATTCACTCTGCCACTTCTGTGAAGGTAATTCTAGTGTTTTCATCCCATCCCGTTAAATTGAGAAGAAGATTTCTATTGATTCAGAAAGCAGAAGGATTAAGCTCTAGCGTGTGCTTTGCTCCACTGTGCCAGGGAGTGCATATAACCAATTTATAGAATATGCAGCTTTAGTTTACTGAGTGTTGTTCCAATATCTGTCTGTCTGTTTGCATCAAGGTTGACATCCTGACACAGACAGTTATTTTACGTTGCTATAAGTGATATGGTCCTTCTGGAAATTAAAATGATTATTATTTTTTTGTTTCTGCCGTGGCTGCCTTAGTAAAAAACAATCAATGTAAAAGCATCTCTCTGATGCACCTGAGCTGGGTTCAGCTGACAAAGATACCTACTTTTGTCACAGAGGTAGAGAAGAGTTCTTCCAAACCATTCTAAGAGTCATTAAGTCATCTGGCTGATTCTCTTCTTGTCTGGGCTTGGAGAGCTTGTGCTTACATTTTCCAATTTTCTGTCCATTGAGGTAGTATGATGTTTAAAGAGCTACTGTCAGTCTGATAGGATTAAGAGCAGTGCTTGCCATTGTGTATTCCTAGACTGAGACTGCTCACTGTGCTCTCTCTCCGCCCTGAGTTTCTACAGGGCTGGCAACTAAATGGGCATGAATTGATCTTGTTAATTATCTTTAAGGCTTTGCTTACTTTGACTATACTTACCACTATGTATTTAATCAAAAAAAATTAAACTAAGATAATTCCTTGAAGTGAAAATGAAACCAGACTAAAACCCTTTAGGTACTGAAATGCTGGGGCCTGAGCTGTGGGTCCCGAGTTGGAGTTGACCTATGGATGAGTCACAACCCAGCAACAGGTTTTGTTCCCCAAGGCCCCAGAGGCAGAACCTGGTCCACCTGTGTGAGGCCCTGCCTGCCCCCAGGTGATTGTCATTGGGGTGGTGGGCGAGGCTAGAGATAGATCAACCAGGAAACGACCAGTTTGAGAGAAGCAACAAGGAGTTGATCAGTTTGAAGAGAGGGTCTATGGAAGAGAGTTTCTGTTGTGGGTAGTTTGCTGAGCTCTCAGTTGTGTGTTTTTCCTTGGCTGATTTGAGACAGAGAAGAGCAAACAGATGAAGAATAAAAGATGAAGGTATGCCGAGGGGATGTTGCTGAGTTTGGTGTTGGCCTGAGGAAGAGAGCTAGCAGCACAGCTAGCTAAGTACCAAAGCATATTCTATTTGCAAACATTTTGAAAAAAGAGATCAACAAGTGTAAAACAGCAGCTTGCATTCTCTGTCTTGGGTGTGGATTGTCCATCATTGATACAGAGGACTTGGAAGGTACTGCTTTATGCTTGTTTCTTATGGTGTCTGGTCTTCCTAGTCCTAAGGATGTAGGATCCTGGAATACTGACAGTCCAGGCCATGGAGATGAGGTTTGGAGGTCAGTAGAGGCATGAAAAAAAATGAGACCAATCATGCCAGGGCTGCATGTGGAGGTTGTCATTGAGCTTACTCTTTTGAGCCCAAGAGATGGTGATGCTGTAATGCTGCTGCTGTACGTGCTGTAACTCTGCTGTGTGCTTATCATGAATGTACTGCTGCGGGGCAAGGCTGTGTCTCCTGCTGCTGATCCTTTGCAGACATGACACTGGCATTGGAGTCCTGGGACTGGAGGGTGGGATTGATTACCATTTCCTTACAGACAACAGGACTGCTCCTCTGTTTTCAGCAAAAATGGGGTTATGCAAGGCTCTGACTGCATGTAGTCTTATAGATACAAGTCCAGGAGTCCCTCAGTTTGGCATCTGTGTCAAGCAAGAGCTGCCAGTTTTCCCTGGCTTGGTGTGGGGCTGCCGCATCAGCGATCTCCTCAGACACGTCTTTGAAGGCTGCCCCCTCTCAGGTATGTTCCTGTGCACATAGTCTGTGGAAACAGAGCAGATCACAAGACTCCTCCTTGCTCCTGGGTGTGGCTCAGGCTGCCAGCTCGGTTGTCAAAATGATGTCAGTCTAAATGAGGAGACCCGTGTGCGTTGCTGCTGCCCTGGGGTTTAGATGGTGTACCATGTGTGGTCCAAGGGTGTGTTGATGTTGCAAAGACCTAATGTGGGCTATGCCTGCAGTCTCATTACACCTCTAAGCATATTTCTGCCTACAGCTATTGAACACATAGCCTCTATATATCCACCATATCATGAAAAGATATTATCCTTTATTGAAGGATATGCTTGAAAAACAACTAATCAACATGGAAAGCATATAGGATAAAATGGCAGAGATTAGTATTTTGCTGTACTGTAAGCTCAGTTTGGAAAAGAGAGATTTATGTCAGTTTTGAAACCTGTTTAGTTCTTTGCTTCTCTTCTATACATCACATGAGGAGAAGAAAATGGGAGAATGATCAGAAAAGTTGCCTGAATACATTTTAATAATTTTAACATAAAAAGAGAAAAGTCATAATTTTGTTCAAGTAGTTCATCTCCATTCAGACAATACAGAGGTTACTGCAGAGCTCATGCCTTTGATTTCTTACTTTACTTTGGCTTGTGTACCAACCAATTCTTGTTAAATATTTATGGACAAGATTAAAGACTTTATAAAACTTAGCAGCTGGCAGCTGTCCTCGCCTAAAGGATAACACAGAGTTTTCATTTTAATTGGATAACTATGTGACTGAAATATGAAAACCCCAAGGGAAATATAAGAATTGAAATATGTAAAGTATTTTTTTAAAGAAAATACCCTTTTACATTTTGTACTTTCTTTTTCCCTCAGTAGCTTTTATCTGAAGGTGATATAGTAATTTCTTTTTCACTTCTTTCTTTCTAAACTTTAAATAAAAGTTGGTTGTTTTTTTTCTCCTAGGAGTTAAAATTTTCAGATAGGGTTCCTTCTGTTACAGGCCAGGCATGAATTAACATGCCTGTATTCTTTCTTCTCTTCCTACTCTATTTCAGGTTTTTGTATTCTTAATTACTGCTATTATTATGTTAGTGGGAATCTTTGTATTCCACCCTTTGAAGGTTAGTCCATCAACACAGTCTGGTAGGTTAAGGTTTTCCATGTTAACTGCCTGTACACACCTTCTTCTCCTTCTGTATGTCAATGATTTACATACATCTTGTGGTCCAGCTGAAAAAGGACAGCTGTAGCTGAGCAAAGGCATGAGCTTTTTTCTTACTGGACCCTATGCTTTTGTCTTTCTAGCATTGTTTTCCCCACCATCTTAAGCTATGTTGCAACTACTGAAATCAGTAGAGCTGTGGCTATCTTTGTATGAATATCTGCATGGAGGGTGGTTATAAAGCAACAACAGTTTCTTTCTTCCCCCATTTAGCATCTTGTTGTGCAGGAACCCATGTAGTGACATAATACAGTTTCTCACCCCTCATTTTGCCCTACATGGATGCTCTCATCTTTTTCTTCTTAAACCTATTTTATGATTAGAGCCATTTTCTTTAATACTGTTCCTTAAGATATTTTCAGATGTGTGTGTATTAGCTGTGCTATACAGTCTAGTTTGTTGTCTCATGACTAGTTTAAGGTAGTCAACATACTTAGAGGTATATATGACTAAAATTCCTATATATATTCAGTTGTTTTGTCCTGAGTAATATTTGCCTAGCGAGGCATGTACTGCTATGGCCAGTTTAGCCGAGCTTTGCCGTTGAGTTGCAGGGGCTTCAAAATGATTTCTAATCACTTCATCCAGGATGTTGTGATCTAAGCTCAACCAGGCATCTCCTATCTCCTTCAAAAGCGTGGGGGAAACCAGATACTTCTTTGCAGAGCTCAGCAGGTGGAGAGGAGAACACACAGGACACGTTGTTGCCTTTGTTATTTCTCAAGAAGAAAGGTGGAGAAGGGCTATAGAAGTTGCCAAAGGTCAGTGGGGAGACAGCTTCTGATTGAGGATCACAGCCTTGCTCCTGGAATAGTGCTACAGAAACTGAGCAGAGGTCCTTCAAAATGTAGTTGGTCAAGGTGCTCTCTGTTTAACCAGTAGCTAGGTGGTTAAAAGGATGAGCTGGGTTATGGGAAATATGAATTCACACCTCCATTGTCTGAAGAGAGAGTACCTCCTAGAGTGCAAGTTACTGGAGGAATGGGAGCAGAATAAGAAAATCAGTCAGCTGTAGATGAGTTTGTTATATGGCAAAATTAAAGATACACTGCTCTAGAGAGAGAAAATCATGTTGATCTCCAGCCCAGTGCTGGTGCTCTTGCAGAAGGACAGAAAGCTGTATTTTACTGCCTTTCTCCTTGGTTATGGATACTATTTATATGTATCTGTGCAAAAACTCTGTAGGCAGTGGTTTAGAGGAGGGTGAGCTGAAGGTTTTTAAAAGGTTGTTTATCTTTGGTAAAAAGCATTTCAGTGTGAAAAGGCTAAGAGCTTGTGGAGCAGCAGCTGAGTGGTGATTCTGAGGACTGTAATTTGGATGTGCATTGCTCAACTGAAAATTAGGCAGGACTTTGAAACCAAAGTCTTTCTCCAGATATATCTTAAGATGACTCACCAGACATCACAGGTGAAGCCCTTATCAGAGGAGAAAACCCAAAATTGGCTTTGTAAATAATAAATTGGCATGTCCATATGTGCTTTTTACTTCCAGTGTTACTTCTCCTTTCTCTATTGGCACCTCAAAGCAGTGCCATTTTAGATTTGACTAATAAATACATTGTTAAAATGGCCTGCAAAAAGCAGGAGACTGTGGATTGCATAGGAGCAGCTGGATCTATGTGATTGTCTACATTTGTTAAAAAATTAGTGCTGATTGGAATATTATAGTGAAGAAATATCTAATGAAAATGACCTTTTTTATTCCTCTCATTGCAACAGATAACAAGAATTAACAGATGATGTCATACTAATTATGATTTATTTTAATAAATGCATAATATCTCCTCTAGTTTGATCTCTGAGGATACCCCTTCACAGTTAAGCAGTACTCAAAAGTGCTAGGAGGAAACCAGATTCAGGGCTGTGGCAAAGAAGCTCTAGTTTTGAGTTGTATGGCCTGACCTAGGTAGAGATGTCCCTGCTTGTGTAGGGAGGTTGGACAAGATGACCTCTAGAGGTCCCTTCCAGCCTAAAACATTCTATGATTCTATGTAATTTGAGGAGTAAATGCCAGCATTGACTGGGGATAGGTTACATGCAACAGGGAATGGCAGAAATCCCTCACCAGAGAGGACTGAGAAAGAGAGGTGTGACCAAAGGGGCAAGTAATGAAGTATAAGGGAAAATTCCTCAGGAAAGGAAATAGGAAAGCAAAATGCCACCAAAAAGTTGGAAGGATGAGGGTTCCAGAGTTGGCAGAAACATAACAAAGCCTCTTAAGGAAAAGAAGAATAGAGAGACAAAGGGGAATAAATGAGATTGCAAAACCCCCACATCTTGGGGAAGTCTTTTGATCTGCCATACAGCCCTCAGCCTACAAGAAAGCTCCTCACTGCTTTAAGGGGTGGCATAGAAGCTTACATGACCCACAGCAAGATTGAAATGAAATTGGTAATATGTTGGTCAAAGGGGAGAAGGTGCATTTTTTTCTGTCATTAAAATCCTTACAAATGTACTTTATTTCCCGTAACTTTCAGCCTTTGCTTTTTTGTATTTAGGCTTTAAGTGTTAGGCAATTCTAGCATATTTATCTTTCCTGATCAGTCTTTCAGGTGGAAAAGCAGGACCTACTTTTGCTCCTTTTGAAGACTTCACCACTGTATCCCCTTTAGGGCTTAAGGAAATTCAAAAGAGACCCACAGAAATGGATTACTTTTTCTGTTCTCACCTTTCTCCTTTCCCCTACCCTGAAATTTCAGTAGGCTTTTGTTGCTGAACATTCAGATTGAAAATGAAAAAAGTAATTAGAAGAAATGTAGCATGTTCCTTTGGGTCACCATGACTTTATTTATCTGCAGCCTTTGGCCTTAACATTAGAAGCCCAGTATCTGCTTTTAGACAGATTCCAAGCTGCCTGTATGTATAATAGCACCGGCGTGGGGAAACTTCTGAAATAAGCAAGGAACTATGACTAAAGACCTTCCTAAGGCATTAGTATTGCCTTGAAAAGCAAGCTCAAGATGAAGTATCTAGTTGCTCACAGTTGGAATAGCGACACTTAAACTGTGTGGCATGAATTTAATCAACATTACTATTTATGTCATAATACATGGCTGTAGGACAGCTTGGTTTTTGTCACTCACCACTTCCCAGTGTTTTATGAGAATTGTGTACTTTTTAAGTGCACAGTAGAAAATGTTCTAGGTCCTTTGCAGATTGAAAGGAAGATATAATGCCTGTATCAAAGGAAATATCAGTAAAAATAAACACAGGCAGACAAAAGGCCATATCCATTTTGAGCTTTGCTCTTCTGGACATTAGTTTTACATCAGGGAATTGTTTGTCCTGAAAGCTGAAATAGGACAAAAGAGCAGCAAACAGGCTGCTGCTGAGGCATTCCTTCTATGGATGGTGAAAGGCAGAACTAGAAAACCAGAATTAGGAGTTATATGAATCTTTATCATCTCCAAAGGATCTGTGGGGAAGAACGTGGGATTTAGAGAGCAATGGTTTTTTTTCTGTTATCTCTCATTTGTGATGGGGAATGTGCTGGGAGCAATATGCCCAGCTCATGAATATTACAAACTTTTTCTCAGTGGTGCAATCCAGGGGGATAGCAGAGACTGAAAGTGTGCTTCACCTCTTCCTCACTAGCTTTCTCTATTAGGATTAAGCAGAGGACAGTGAGATTTGCTTTCCCCTCCTTGTGTTTCCTGGGGAAGGCAAGGTCTGAGGAAAGCCACAGAATAGCACAGCTCTGGAGGCCTTATTCCCTCTTCCACTTTTTCACATCCACCAAGGGTTAGACCATTATCTAGCATAAATAAAGCTCCAGCAGCCCAGATGCAAGTTAGCTGCTTCTTGAATATAAGCACACTAAATACTCCACTGGTCAGTTAGCCTCTTGTGCTGCTAGCTCTCTTCTTCCTCAGGCCAACACCAAATTCAGCAACATACCTTCATCTTTTATTCTTTATCTGTTTGCTCTTCTCTGCCTCAAATCAGCCAAGGGGGAAACACACCACTGAGAGAGAGCTCAGCAAGCTGCCCCCAGAAGGAAGCTCCTCCAAATGGCCCCAACAGGAACTCTCTTCAAACTGATCAGCTTCTTGTTGCTTCTTCTCAAACTGATTAGTTCTTGGTTAATATATCTCTAGCCTTGCCCACCACCCCAACCATGATCACCTGGGGGCAGGCAGGGCCTCACACAGCTGGGCCAGGTTCTGCCTCTGGGGCCTGAAACCACTTGGGGAACAAAACATATTGCTGGGTTGTGACTCATCCATAGGTCAACTCAACTCGGGGCCTACAGCCCAGGCCCCAGCACTTCACTTTGGCAAAGCAAACAGCTTTCTGTAGAAAACTCTTTGCCAGTTTCCTAGTGGAATTCATCTCATCCAGTGCTAGTTTCCTAGTAGGATTCATCCCTCTTTTTTCTACTTGCTGGTGGTAGACTGAAATTGTTGTGTATGTAATAAGTGACTCATTGACAGCTTTGAAGTCTACAAGGTAAAATTCATACTTTTCTGTCATCCATTCCAGATGAAGAAATTAGGTTTCTTCATAATGATACTTTGCTTCCTAATTGCTCTCTCTGGTAGTCCAGACTCCTAGTCAATGAAAAGACCAATCCTGTGTGGATGAGAAACAGTTTTCCTTGTCCCAGAAACAGGAACAAAATTTATTACAAGGCAGGGAAAACAGGACAACAGAAAACCAAGGAAAAGAATGAAATGCTTTGGTGTGCTCTGATATAATCCTAATATGTGGATTAGAATGCTAAAAAAAAATATTCTTAAAGGATCTATTATTGTTCTAGAAAGTTCATAAGAGAGCCTAGCTGACTATGTTTTGTGGCAGCTTGTCTGTTCACTCTCGCTGTGTGCTTTTTCTTGCACACAAATCTGACTATCTTCCTAAGCAGTAGTCCCAGATGGTCTTGTACAGCCTTACAGAATGTGTTGCTGCTAGAAAAAATTGCCTTTGGAAGCTGCACTGGCTGTATTAAAGTTGGTTTGGGTAGATCTATACGTGTTATGTGCTAAGGTGTTGAGGCACTTTAGTTTGCTAATCTCCAGTGGGATGTTAATACTACACCGAACAAAGCGCTGTTTGTGGGATTCGATGGGATTACTTAACAGACCCTCTTCCTATGTGTAAATCTGGCAGCACTGGTTTGGACAGCATTCCCTCACACAGCTCCTCTTCCATCCCAGCTGGACTGCCTGCCTGCAGGGTTTGAGCCCAGCCTGAAAGAGTTAGCAAGGTTGCTGAACCGCTGGCAGTTATCCTCTCCCCAGGTAGTTACGAAACAGGCAGGGATGTGGTTATAGATTTTGTTTGCTGGCTGGAGCGCTGACAGCTTGGCAGGAGAAGAGTTGGGTATCAGGATCAGATAGCTGTAAACTACCTGTCAGGAGGAAGAGGTAGGAGAGAGATTATGACCATGATGAGGTGTGGATTATAATGCTATCTGTTATTTGGGGCTGTGCTTAATGACAAGATGCAGTCCTGTGAAGGCTAAAGGGTAAATATATAGCTGAAAATGTGTGCTCTCTTTATGCTCTCTTTAAAATCATTGGCATAGGGGTGTCAGAAGACCTTGTTTTAACCCAGATTGCAGCTGAATGATTCCCTTCCTCCTTGAGCACCAGCTTTTTCTGTTCTGTTGCAGCAAATAAAGCAGCCAAGTTAAGCAGGCTGGAGCTAATGAGAGGCCACGGGAAAGCAGTATGTGAATAATGTAAATGTCTTACTATCATAAGACGGTGTATTTTCATTAGGTTGGAACAGCCTTGACAGGGCAGCTGAAGAGCCCTTTGGCAATATGAAGGCTAATTACTTGCCATGAAGAAACGAAAACTTGTCAAGTGGGAGCTCTGTCATTGCTCAGTTCAATAAATCAAGGCAATAAATCATACCCAACAGAGTCCCTGTGCCATTTTAGGCTATCTGTAATGTGTGTGGGAGTGGAGAAACCAAACACTGGAAACATAGTGTCATCTTAAATAGGTGCTGATTTTATGTAGTTTATGAAAAATTATTTCCATGCTTGGGTTTTATTGGTTTTTTGAATAATGCATATACACCAAATGAGGTGGAGAACAGTGAAGAGAGTGCATCTGTAGATGAGTATAAAGGGAAACTGGAGATGCAGAGAAAGAGGTTTATTGTTTTCTCTACTTAGGTGCTCAGAATAAGAACTTTAAATGTGCTATTTGGTTCTGATTTCTCACTGCATGGCCTCCAGATTAGCTGATCAAGAGTGTTTTCAGAGGTGCAAATAGCTTTTCAGGCAAACAGGTTCTCAGGGGGCAGTGGTGCCTCTGTTTTCTGATTGCCTTCTGGATTAGGAGTCCACTGAATATCCCTCTCAGCTGAGCACTGCTCTTCCAGCTCTGCTGCTGACCCCTCTGACCTTGAGCAACATGCTGCTGTTCTCTCTGCTGTGGCCTTCAGTAAAATGAAGGAACTAACACTTGCCTTATTTCTAAACTTCTCTGAAAGTTATATTAAGATACCTAGTAAGAATGAGTAGCTAAACTTTCTTTATTGTTGCTTCTGTGGTGAGAGAGGTTAATAAATCAGCCTACCTAAAATAGCTTCACTACTGTCACAGAGAGAGTTCTTCCTCAGACTGGAGGAGGCTACTGTTACTCCGTTGTGCTTGCTCCACGATCTGATTTGCAATTGTAAATATTCTCTGAAGAGATCTGAAGTCCTTTCTGATCTCTTTGAGGTGGTCAGCTTCTGCTGCGTCTGCCTGTTAGTTTCTAATTAAAACAAGCAATCTATGAGTTCAAAGAGAAATGTTACTTTTGCTTGATTTTGGCTTTTGTATTTGTTCTGAACAAAACCCATATCTTGTGGTGTTTTTTCCTGTCACTGATCACAGCAATTCAATTTCCTCACAAATTATGTGTGTAATTAGTATGTGGGGTTCTTTACTTTTTTTAGTAGCATTTATTTATTTAAAAAAATTGCTAGGGCAGGAGACAAGAGAATCTGGGATTAAAAGTATGTTAAAGCTGTAACTGTCTAAAATATCTTAAAGAAAAGCTGCTTTCTCCTTCCTCCTCATATTTTAAATATAATAAAATATTTTTTCTTTTCCTGCTGCTACTGAGGTGGGCATTGAGATTCCCATTGATTTTTTTTTTTTAAGAGGATGTGATATGTGCCAAGTAATTATTTGTGTCTTATAGTCAGTGGGAATACCCACAGCAGCCCATTCCCACATGTTCCCATATTCCTTCTGGAGGAGATGGTGTGGAGAGAATGAACTGGAGAAGAGGAATGCTAGTGACAGCACTTGATGTACTAATGGGGAAGTCCAAGCATACTATGGTTAGGAGATCTGCATCGTGCAGAATAAACATCCAAAGGAGTTCACATATATGTAAATGTATATTGGTAACGACTTGAAGTCAATATAAAAATATCTAGATCATGACTATTGCCTGCAATTTCTGATATTAGACCATCCTCAGTCCTTTTAAGATGTTTTAAAGTATGAAGACAGATCTAGGAAGTAGAATGGAAGGTGACAAATGACATTAGTTTTNCTGGATTTCACTGGTTTTCTTTTTTGTTTTGTGGGTTTGTTGGGGGTGTTTGTGTTTGTTTTTGTTTTTTTTTTTTTTTTTGCTGGGGGGGGAGGTTTGGGTTTATTTGAGATAGGCAGAAGATAGTATAAAACTGACATTTTGTTGATCTACTGCCCGTGCTTCACTTCAGTGTAAATTTACTGGGGGACAGCAAAAACTGGTAAATTACCATTTAATTGACTCCAGGTGTTCAGTTCTTATGGGCAGCCCTTCCTCCACTCCTAAGCTTTGTCAAATTTGTCATCCTTATTCAGCAAAGTTTAAGCATATGTTTAATTCCTGCTGACATTAATACGTTTCAGTATATGCTTAAACACTTTGGAGGTAAACCCTGGTGCACTTCCTGAGGAGTTTAACAAACCTGAGTTTTTCATCTCCTTATCCTCTAAGATACTACAGACATCAGTGATACATGGAGGTCTACTCAGCTTCAAATCTCATTCTTAACAGACAGATTCACCTTTTTTGCAGATTGACAGATTCACCTTTTTATGTAGTGTCTCATCACATGAAAGACTTGAATGAGAAGTCGTGCTAGGTCATGATAAGCTCAAGTGAAACAAGTGCACTAAGAGTAGAGCAAAGAAGAGATTTAAATTTTTTTTTTTTTTCTAAAATGGCATTTTTGTAGAATGTATTTCCTGTCTTACTCCTGATATTTCAGCATATTCCAAATGCCTTCCCACTGTTCATGGGTTTTTCAATTGCAAATTATCTCTGAAACATGTATCACAACACTTTTTTTACATCTGTGCTTATTGATTTACATACTTATGATATTCAGTTGTTACTTTTGCTGATATCAACTGGTCATTCCAAAAAAATAATTGCTTTAGCAAAAAAAAGTAAAATGCCCATTTTCAGAATCAGATATTTCTCAATACCTGGAAATAGCCCAATTTACCTGTCTCTTTACTCATATCTATGTTTTTTTCTTGAAAATTTTTAATACAAATGTAACAATCTTATTGGTATGTGACATCTTTTAAAATGAAAATATTTCCAATGTATAAGTATTGTGGAGCTGAATAATACTGTATAGCTGCATAAAAATCCTCTTAAACCAAGGATTTTCATTGCTACTCATTTTCATTCTCTGTAGCCTGATTATTTCCACAAACCTGGTAAATATAGCGGAGAGAAATGAGCTTTATCAAAAGCATGAATAAAGAGGAAAATAATTCTCTACTCAGAGATGTTTAATGCTACTTATGCTTCATTACAGAAAAGTCCTAGTTTTGCTCCAGAAAAAAGGGACATTAGAAGTTTGAGTCAAATGCCACACAATAACATTGGCAGCACAGTTACCAAATCTAGTGCTTGGCGCCATCTGGTAAAGTTAAGGTTATATGATTGATAAAGGTTGTATGATTCAAACCCAGCTTTCAAAGAAACTTGAAGAACCCATTATGGTACCAAATCTGTTTTTTCCTGTTTCTCAGGCTACTACTTGACCCTTAACCTAAGCCCAAAGACTATCTGGGATGAAACATTTTCCTGGCTTATCTGGCAGGGAGTTCCAGTGCTCTATTCCTGTAGTAGAAGGGAAATAAATGTGACTGGAGAGAATTTTCTTTCTGTCTTTCTTGCCTCCATCCCTTCTCAATCCTGAGATCCTGGTCAGTCCATGTTTTCTTTTTTTTTTCTGAACCCAAATCCATATGATCATAATCTTGATTATAAGACATATTGGCAAAAACAGGGAAGAATGAGAATTCTTCATCCACCTCTGATTCATGCATCTGAGTGTGCTGGAGCATTGTCCAGCTTCAGAGGAGACCAAATTGACTAAATATACTGACAGTTTGGGATGGCAGAGGTGGGAGGAGGTAAGAAACATCCCCCTTTGGTTTCTGGGACAAAACGCTGAAGAGTTGCAACTGAATGCAAAGTTGAGACAAAGCTGTGCTTTTTATTGGACTTTCTCATGAAGAAAAAAAACCTGCATTGAGGTTAATTTGCCAATATTAGCAAAACATCTGGAAGATGCATCCACTTGGTTGACTTTCAGTGCCTGGAGTAACAAAGTTTTTGCTCTTAAGAGGAAAGCACAAAGATGTTTTGTAACTAGCACTATAGAATTGCAGCAGAAAGTATTAGGTTGAATTTAACCCTCTTGAGAAACCATGAAGAACAACAGTTGTATTTGTGGCCATGAATTTAGTCCATTGTGATACAATGCTAGTTGTAAAACAGAAAAAAAACCAACAAACAAAAATCCTTGTGTGATTCCCTATTCTTCATTGGGTAGCTCATTAAAATCTCATTAATGGAAGAGTTCAACTTTTGTCAAGTTCCTTGAGGCAAATTTTTTTATGAAGATAGCAGGGTTTTTTACTAGCAAGTTAAAGGTGAATTATCAATGGGTAATGCATACACATGGAAATACCCTAAGGTCTTTTCACCTTAGGTGAAAAGCCTGTATTAGTGGTCATGTTTCATTCTTCTCTGTTTCTTTTTTAAAATTAGATTGCAAGTAAAGACTTCTAAAAGCATTAGTGTACAACATATTACAAAGAGTCTATCAGTAGTTTTATGATAAACTTCCATTTTTAGGTTGAGTTGTATAAAATCTCATTTTAGGCTGATAGCAGTAAAATAAGTTGGAAGCCATGCTGCATAGGAGCTGTGGCATATTTATCTCCTATTTCAAAATTACTTCTCAGAAATTGAAATCTTGTATTTATGCCATCAGTAAGGTCTGAATGGGAGCCTTTTGTAACTTAAAATGATAGTTCCTGGCATAGGAACTAAAACCTGAAGGGCTGAGTCTACAAAAAGAGGACTTACAGGATCAGATTTTCAGAGGTATCTAATCTCCTGACTTCTTAATTGAAAACAGTGGGAAGCATCCATGTAACTGCCTGTAGAGATTTGAGTCTCAGGTATGGTAAAACTACTGTAAAACACAGAGTCTAGTGCCTGCAGGAGGTTCAGAAATGCTGAGTTAAGCACATGAAGGGGGGACCATAAAGTATGAGCAACCTGCTTAGAGAGCTGCCTAACCCTAGACAGACACTGAGCAGTGAGGTGTCTTTAGTTGTGGACTCAGACCTAAAGTATTTGGGGGATGTTTTCATGAGGCTGCTAAGCTACCCTCTTAGTACACAGTGTATCTTCTTCTGCTTCCCTCCTGCCATGTCTGGTGATCTTCCAGTCCTATTATTGAGAGCATTTTGCTTGTTAAACCCATGGAATAGCATTCAAGTTTAATGAGCTTCACTGGCTTTCTGTAGGATAAGACAAGTGTTAGAGCCAGAGTATGTGAGAAACATGTAGCTAAAATATGGGGGAAGATAGTGGAGCTGGATTTCAACCTTTTGAGACAAGACTGCCTTAGTTCAGGTTGATTCATAGAAGCTAGCACAGGTGTAGCACTGCATTGTTGTTTTGTACCACCCAATACAATAGACATTCTTTTAGTATGTGCCCTCACTTCCAGTTGAGGGAGAAAAGGACCCTATGACCTCATGCATGGGCTATACATATCAGGAAACCTGACTTATCAAGATCATCACCCTTTGCATGCAGAGAAACGTTTTATGTCTGTACCTCCTTTTCTCAGGAGTACACTGTAACCAAGGGATTCTGGAGGTACCTTTCCTCTTGGCCTTTCTTGGTGAAGCCACGTTGATGTTCAGTGAAGGATTTGGCAGTGCTGTAACGGTGATGAAGAGTAACCCTGGGTAAATCAGTGACATGGCTCTGAGTCTGAGCCAATGCCCTGAGCCAGCCTTTGAAAATCCCACCCTGGACTACTTTTGCTCACTCAGGCTTTCACCTTCTGTCTGGGACCACAAATACTGCTTGAGATGAGACATCTTGAAATATGGTCAAAGCTGTTCACTAGGAAGCTTCAGAACCTCCCATTTGTTTCAGATGGGTCACCACGCAGCTATAAAACAGTAATAAAGTAGAACCTGGATCGATTATCTAAAGAAGAAAGACCTTTTACCTCTGCAACGTTATTAATCCCAGCTCATCCAGTCTAAATATATTTCAAACTGATTAATATTCTGAGCTGTAGCTGTAGGGACATTCTGTACTCCTCTCAAGCTTTCCATTTACGAGCATGCTAAATTTGCATCCACAATTTGCAGCTTAACGGCAGGTGATTTTCTAGTGCTAATAACAATTTTGTAACTAGTTTGCATGCATAGCACTATATAAAGCCCAGACAATCCACACTGACTACTGGGAAGCAGGAAAAAAGAAACTACAGATAACATTTTAAAACACTTAGAAATGCATCCTGAGGACTCTTTGAGAAAATGTATGTAAAAGGCATTCTTTTCTTCTACTTAAAAAATCAGTTAATATGTAGCTTAATGTTGTGGGTTTGGGGATCTCTAATGTATAGGTATCCATCCATCCACACACAGACACTATTCCCTCTAGCACACATCCTGGGAAGTTTACAAGATCAAT
This sequence comes from Brachypteracias leptosomus, assembly GCA_013401335.1. Taxonomy (NCBI): domain Eukaryota; kingdom Metazoa; phylum Chordata; class Aves; order Coraciiformes; family Brachypteraciidae; genus Brachypteracias; species Brachypteracias leptosomus. Next base: position 19,554 of record VYZX01010785.1, read on the forward strand.
GGGGTCCCTCTTTCTCTGATTGCTCTCAGTGGATGTAAATGCAAATACAGTGATGGGAATGAGAGGTGAGCTGCTTTTTGCCGTTGGAGGCTTTATTGATCCTTTTTAGAGAGGAGGTTTTAGAAGTCAATAACCTTTGCATTTTTTGAGCAAATAGTTTTGATCAAATAGTTGAGGAGGTAAAGCAGAGCAAGCTTTACAAAATGTCTGGAAGGGAAATTAGGATATGGGCCTTTCACTTTTTGGGCAAGGTAGATTAGGGGAAAAGGTAGCACTTTTCCTGCTTTTTTTTCATAGGTGGTCCTAACATTGCTCAATCCTTCATGGCTTAAACCGAGAAAAATTTTTTTCCCCCTTCTTGAAATGGAATGGAGTGGAAGCGCTTTCTTAAGGAATATGGATGGAATATATATTAATCATTAATTTCTGTAACATAATTTACTATTTTGAATGTGGATTGTTAAAAATATGATTATCTTTAAAAGAAAAATAGATACAAAGCCACAAAACTTTTCTTCTCCTCCTTTCAAATCAGCTTACACATGTGTCTTGGGAATTCTGCAACTCTGCTCTGACATATTGATGATTAGTTTGATGCGTCCAAGTAAGAGGTCTCAAGGAGTTCTACAGAAATACAAAAGGAATGGTGGTCCTTCAGGATCTTGCTGTGTAAAGCTGCCTGGGAGACTTAACATCCTTTCAGCAGTTTGGTGGTTTTTTTTTTTTCAATGTCTGGTCCAGAGTTGAAATCCAGAATCATGAGTAAACAGGCTTATAACTGATACCCTGCAAATTTCATTTGTGAAATGAAATGTGTTCCCTGTGATCTCCAAGAGTTTATAAATAAAAGCTGTGTGATTCTTCTCATTTCAGGTGAAACCTCTCTCTCCAAAAAGCAGCAGTGCACCTGAGTAATTGGATCTCATGACTACATACTTGCAAATAAGAGTTTTGCTAGGCCTGAGGTTTCAGAATATTGTTTAATATAACCATTTTGGAAGAGAAAGCTTGTAATTTTCAAGATCACAATTTTGTGGCAGAGAAACTAGACATATTCAATGCCAAGCACTGCCTTGACTCTGATTTCTTTGATACACAGTGGAATCCATAAGGCTTCTGGTTTCTTGGGTGGAGCACTATAAATGTTTACAAGTTGGATCTACTCTAAAGCTGAAAAATCCTGACCCAGGTTCCCAGAAGAAAAGCTTCATAAAATTTGCAAAAACTGTGCCTTCACCAGGAAACATGCATTTTTTTACTCATCATCCTCTTCCAATAGAAATCTGTTTCATCCTAAGATTTTGACAGCTTGTAGTCATAATGCTCGGAGAGGTGACGGACACTAGCGTGGGAGGTTCTAGCTGTAGCATGAGAAAAATGACCAGTAACTTCTAAAAAAATTGTGATTTTTATTCTGGTGTGGTCAATTATATCTTTCCTCCTTTCCTTTCTTTCTGTCTTTTTATTTTTCTCTTTTTCTCTTTTCCTCTTTCTGCCCTTCTTTCTTGCAAGCTCTCTCCCACCTCCCAGCCCCCTTTCTCCCCCCCCCTTTCTTTTTTTAATTTTTTTTTTCATATTCAGGATAATTTATTTCTGACTTAAATCCAAATCCCTCATTATTTTATTGCCTGTCTTACTTCCAGAGCACCATGGACTCACAAAACTGTTGCATGATGGTACTGGGTAGCTATCATAGTCCAGTGTCTGCTAAAATAGCAGCTCACTGACAAAACTGCAATGTAATAAATTACTCTTTGGTTTTATTCTTCTACAATGGTTCCCATATTTGTAATACAGTATAAATATTTTCAATATAGATGACCTTACAACTTTTAAAGATGTGTTGTCATTTTTAACATACAGAGAAAGGTCTGAAATCCTAATTTTCTTCCTGTTCTTTACATTCCTTATACTACATGAAGGTAAATGGCTCATTTGGCAATGGAAGCGTTCTCTCAGCTTAGGTACAATCAGGTCCTGCCTTCTGAAAGCTCCATTGCAAAGTCTGTGACATGCTGCTTGAGGGAAATTGAATTGCAAAGGGAATTAGAGAGAGGACTGGAGCTCTGCTGAAATTCTAGGCAATACAGCAATGCTATAAAACAGTCTGGGGAAGTTACTGTACCTTAGGAAGCCTTGGGTCCTTATCCTAATTAATCTATGTTTCCTCCAGAACTGGATACCAAGGTGTTTAATGACCCCTTAATCCCCCTGTACTGAGCAGTCTACTCTGTGCTGCCACAGACTCTTACTCAAGATGACTATCTTAAGAGCTATAGGGAATTACATGCAGGGAAGATAATGCATTGGAGACACCAGAAATTAGAGTTCTGTTCCATTTCAGATTGTCTCTCAAATAAATGTGAAACCTTGCCTTTGTTACCTTGTAGTAATAGAAGCAATATTGTATCACTCCCTTCTCTGGATTCTGCCAGCAGTAACTGGTGAAGCACAGAGATAAGTAATTATACTAATTAAAAGTGGAGAAGGGCAGTCACCAACTCTGGACCTGAGAGACCAAAGTTTAATGCACCTGGCAGAAGGGTGACATTTTTAGTCTGCTTCAAGACACACTAAGCAAAGAGGGTATTTAAATTTGTGGTCTTGGAAGACCAAAACGTAATAACCTGTGGTAAATTGAAGAGAATAAGCAGGAATGTTAGAAATTAGTTAGTGATGGGAGAGGATGGAAAATATAATACAGAAGCAGACTGAAAAAAATATTTTTTGTTACACGTGCAGACTAATAGATATACTGGCATTAAAATTAGTAATGCTGAGGATGTGTCATCTTCTTCACTAGTGTTCTTCCTTTCATAATTGACAGATCAAGGGGGTGCTGATACCCAGTGATGATGACAACAACATTAACTTGTTCTTGAAAGGAACTGAAAATAGTACTGTTAATGCCTGGACTGTTACAACATCTCTGCAAATTATAAGAGTGGTTCAGTGTCATTGGAAGAAGATGTAAATGGAATAAAGTAGATGTTTTGATGGTTCCATATATCTAAATATCAAAGATATCTAATATTTGTCTGTTTTACTGTTTGTCAAATGTTCAAACCCTGGAGTTGGACGAAAAATTGCTCCTTGGAAAGGGCTGTAAAAAAACACGTGCACAATTTAATCACTGAATCTTAGTGTGCTGTGTTGGCCCTGGAAACAAAGGCAAATTTCACTGAATATGAACAAAGGCAATATAAGCCGATGAAATATTATCAGAGCTAAAGAGAGCAGTACTGTGGTTATTGATGTTGAAGAATTGGAAAATATTGGTTTATGGACAGTGCAATCAGTAAATTTAATAAGTTGCTCCTGTAGTTAGTCAAAGTAATTAACACAAGGGCATATAGGGCAACCTGAGCCAGCAGACTCTGGCACTGGAAGAACTGACTGTAAGAGAGCCATTAGCTCATGATTAAGTAGTTTATCATCAGAAGTTGGCATTTGTAGTCATAAGTACTTATTTATAACTGTTTCTGACTGGTACTAGGGTTATGTAGGGGCATTACAAAGCCTACTTCTTTAAGGGGAAAAAGAATATATTCTTTCATATGGGAGAATTTTCTGCTTTGTTTCTTTCAAGCCATCAAGAAGTTTTCGTGTTCCTGAAGAAATGGACTCTGAAGAGAAGCATATCCATGTGTCCCTGACTGTAAGAGCCCACTGGAGATAGAGCAGTGTCTGGTAGCTGGAGCAGAGGATGGAGAGCAAAATCTTTCTACAAAGATACAGAGTGGAATCAGGAAAGGTGGAATTCCTCCAGCAAACAGATCCATGGGCATGGGACTACAGAGATGTCAGGAAAAAGGTGTGTATTGCTAGCAAAAAGAAGGAAAGATTGACCTCTGTCTGGGAGTGCTGGTGGATGAAAAGCTGGACATGGGCCACCAATGCTCAGTTGCAGCCCAGAAGGCCAATCACATCCTGGGCTGCATCAAAAGAAGTGTGGCCAGCAGATTGAAAGAGGTGATTCTGCCCCTCTACTCTGCCCTGGTGAGACCTCACCTGGAGTACTGTATCCAGTTCTGGAGCCCCCAGCACAAGAAGGATGTGGACCTGTTGAAGTGTGTCCAGAGGAGGGCCACCAAAATGATCAGGGAAATGGAGCATCTCTCATATGAAGACAGGCTGAGAGTGTTGGGGTTGTTCAGCCTGGAAGAGAGAAAGCTCCAAGGGGACCTTATAGTGACCTTCCAGTATCTGAAAGGGTCACATAGGAAGGCAGAGGAAGATCTGTTCTCAAGGGTTTGTAGTGACAGGACAATGGGTAATGGTTTTAGGCTAGAAAAGGGTAGATTTAGGTTGGACATTAGTAAAAAGTTCTTTAATATGAGGGTGGTGGAACACTGGAACAGGTTGCCCAGGGAGGTGGTGGAGGCCCCGTCACTGGAGGCATTCAAGGTCAGGATTGATGGGGCTCTGAGCAACCTGACCTAGTTAGAGACATCCCTGCTTATTATAGGGGGTTTGAACTAGGTGATCTTTAAAGGTCCTTTCCAACCCAATACATTTTATGATTCTATGATTTTGTTTAGTGATCAAAGTAGGTCAGCCAACTTTACAGAGGCAGCATTTTCATCTCTAGGTGCTTTAGTTTTAGTGCTTATGTCAAGAGGGCAGGACAGAAGGTAGGAATGTGGTTTACAGGTGTCTGACAAAAAGTTTCTGCATATTCTGAGAAAAACAAATTATTTTGATGAGCACATCTTACCATTATTTAGAAGTACAGTTGGTATATGACAGGGATATAGCAAGAATGGTGTCTCCAGAGATGCTAACATCAAAACTCTTTAAAATGGGTTAGAGAAGCCTGAATGCAGTCTTTAAATGTGGAGAAACAATACTGAACTTCAGGAGACGCAGAGAACTGGAGTAAGATCATTCAGTATTTTGCCAGAGGAGTTTGTGAAGAAAAGAACACAACTAGGGTATATCAGAGGAATCCCTCTGTTAAACTTAAGTCTAACCAGTCATCTCTTCTGCAAGCACACAAAAAAGCATACTCTTGCCAATTCATTTGTTGCTGGAAGGTGGAAAATTTGGTAAGATAGGTAAATTTGAATAAGATATCATTAACTATTAACAATGCTTCCTACAGCATACCACTAAGAAGAGACACCAAATTTTCAGCTGATATGAATCTGAAAAATTAGATGAAAAGGGGAATTTAGAACATAAAAGTTGATTTCATTCTCTAATTTCCTGCCATCTAAGAAACACAAAAGAGAACGTGTTGTATTAATACATGTTCTAAGTTGGTTTTTAAAGTGTATTAGGAACCAGCCTGGAAATACCCCTTATTAGAGTAGTGTTGCCCTCTGTTTCTAGCCTTATTCTTGGGTTCTCTTAATTTTGCCAAGCTTGATCCATGTCTTCTGAAGTTTCATCCTGTTTGTACCCACAGCAGGGGGCAATTTTAAGATGTTAATGCAACCCCAGCCTTCCAAGAGCTGCATCTGTAGCCCTGAGGTTCCTCTCACATTGTTTTTTCTGAATGCAGAAACAGCAGGGGACCTCAAGCTGTACCACATTTGGAAAGTCTTTTCTTAGATCATACCTTCTCAAAAGTGTTTGTGCCATCAAGATGTGTGGTAATAGTCTGCCAAGGATGGGCAATGTCTGAAAACATCTGGTATAAGAGTTGGGGAAGAAAGTAGCTTCAGATATTGATTGTGAATTGGCAGTATTCATCAAAGAAGTATGGTTCTTCAGTGAACAACAGTTTTTTTCTGAATACAGTATTCTATTATACACAGAGGACTAATCTACTAGAATGTAGTTTCATGACATAGAGCCTCTCCAGGCTTGTATTGGGAGTGCTCTCTTGTCCCATTTGTCTTTCGTGTCTTCTGAAGATGTCTACCTGTAACTTGAAAATTCTGAGTCAGGGTCTATAAATTCCACTACAAGAGCAACCTTTGCAAACTCTAACCTCGAGTTTCAATGACATATAATTTTTTTTTGTCAATAATTGTTGCATCTCACTGTGAAATGCTGTGAATTTCATTGGTGGATGTGTCTGTATGCTGGAACGTAAGTCAGACGAATGGAGTTTACTTGCACCATTTCTCATCTACATATAACTTCCTTTCTCTCAGCTGTGCATCCCTTGGACAAGCATGTCTTCCCGTTTTATGCTGGAATAAACAGATCTTGCAACCTTCCTCTCTTCAGTTCCACATGGAGTGTCATGTGGTAGAAAAGCATGATGCTGGGGAGTGTGGATCTGGCAGGATCTCTGAGTGCATGGAGGGTCTGTGCAGGACTGTGTGCCCATCTGTTTCATGTTATGACTTCAGACACAGTTTGGATTTTGGTGAAAATCTGCAGATCAGGATGTATGAAGTGGGAGAGTTTCAATTTTACAGGTCAGTATTATTCAGAATTTCCTAGGCTAGTGGGATTGCTGTTGCTCTACTTTATTTTGTTCATACATGGGGAAGGAAAGAGGTTCCTGAGCACAGAGCTCATCTGCAGAAACAGACCTGAGAACTTGCCCTACTTCCCATTCCAGTCCAGTGTTCTGGCTGTACTACATTTCCTTTAAATTGCAGTGCTCAGTAACTGTTCATCCAAACCCAAGTCCTGTCAAAATGCAGTGAGTCAGTCATAGTTAGGAAGACTTGAAGCTGAGAAATGGGAAGGAGTAGAGGTAGTAGGTAGTCCCAGCTGAGAGAGTAGAACAAATGGATGGGGAAAACTGAAAATATGAGTAGACAGTGCCAAGAAATATCTCAACTTTACTAAGTATTTGGTAGTATTTTAATAAAAGAAAACTACAAAATAGGCCACATGGGGGCAGGGCTAAATCAAAGATCCATATCTCTGTGAATATTCCTGGTGTTTATGTTGAAATGGTCATTTCATGTGAGTGGACCTTACCAGTACTGGCTCTACTAGTGCAAATAAAGGGTTAGCAGTCTGAAGTAAACATAGAAAGATCACTGGTGAAGTCTAAAATAAGTATCTAGCCTCTAATGAGCTCTATTTGATTACAGATCCTCTTTGAAAGCCCTACAAGGGTTTTTCAATGCAGCATATGCTCTAGTCGTCAGTCTCTGTCTAATGTAGGAAGCAGAGCTAGTTCTTCTTTACATGGTTTTGGCTGTCCATAAAAATGGGTGATTGACATCATCAAATGGACTTTCCATAGCCCAGTGGAAGTTCATGGTGTTCATGTCACAAAAAACTTTGCTTTGATATGGTATGAGAGTAGTAAGAAAATATATAAATTGATAGTACATATGTTAGGCATCGTGGATTTGTGAAGTCCTAGAAACTGAGTCCTCAGTATTGAAACAAGAGATACTCACTCTTGGGAATTTTACTGTCTATGATGTTTGAAAAGAAGTTATCATTATTCAAGCTTGTAGGAAGTAAGGATTAATTCCCCAGATTTATTGTTGGAGACACACTGTATGTTATCCCTTAATGAACTAACAGAGAATACGTAACATGAAACAGATGATATTGTAGGCTTGTCTTAATACAACAAACTGGATAGATCCAACCCCCTGAGGCTATTTGGATTTTAAGGGATTTAAAATTTTGCCTGAGCAGTGATACTCATATAATGAGTCCTTTCTTTTAATTGCTGTGTCTGTATCTTTTTTTGTGCTTAATGTGCATCAACCTGTAATAACTAGGAATCCATATATTATAAGTCTGTGGCAATTAAAAGTCCTCACTAAAAACTCTAGTATATGGTTTAAATCACCAACATGGGGCAAGTGTCCCAGATGCTAATTCCTTAGCCTGTAAGTCCTCCTTAAGTGTTGCAGGTGATTACTCAAGCTTGTAGATACAGCTCATGCACAGTGGAGAGTGCTGCTGCCTTCATCAGCTTCACAAATTACTTAATTGAAATTGCCAATCACATAACAGTTAAATTGTTAATAACTAGGAATCAGTATGTCATTAATTTGAGATTGCTATAATCACAGGATGCAGAAGTGCAGAATTTCACTAGTCAGGTTGAACAATGAATTTAATTTCCTAATGGCAAATGCGTCATAAATGGGTGTTGTACAAATAGTAATTGAGGATGTGTTTCTTTGCTTTCAATCATGCTTACTTTTCAGACAAGGAAAATATCTGAGAACGTAAAAAAAATTCTTTCTGAATTTCAAAGAAAAAAGTCTCTGTGCTTATTTTATCCCAGCATGGGTCTTTCCTCAGGCTGTCCTATCTTCAGAAAGAAGCTACTAGGTCCAGCCAGACAATTTTACATTGCCAAATAGACCTAGGTTATAGAAACTCAGTCCTAGTCCTTTTCTTCTACAGGGATTCAGTGTTTCTTTTAGGTGCAAAAAACCCTGCCCATGGACTAGGACTGAATCCAAGTCTTTGTGCGTATTTAGTGCTTGTCCTTGCTGCTCTTCCTTCTAGTTATGGCTTTTCTATGCGGGAAAATTAGCACACAACCAGCTACATAATTTGTGATTCTCTGTGCCACGTTCCTTGGGAATTCAAGCAATATGTTGGAGATAGTTTTCTTCATTTCTGAAACATTTGTGTAATTTATATAGCTTGTTTGGGCACGTGGGACAGTCTCTTATTTCAAGAGGTAAGCAAAGCTTGGCCTTACTGTACACTGACTGCATCCATGAAGGAACAGTGAAATATCACTGGTTTTACTAGCTGATTTTGCAGTGCTTCAATGTTAATTTCCAGAACAGCCACCTCTGATTCACACCTCAGCTTCCCACCCCCTCCTTCTACTTAGGTCCGGTTTGTTCATACTGAACTTTGCCCTTTGCTATGACAACCAAGGAAGGGAGATATTACAAGAGTTTGATTTGGGAGTGTGCAGAGGTCTCAATGGATGGAGATCTCTTTGCTAGGTATGTGTTCCCTTTCTCTCTCTACCTAGAAGATAAACCATCACAGCCATGGAGATACCACAGTGCTCTGTAGGCCCTGGAGACCAAGGATGACACATTATATTAATTTTCTTGAAGCAGAACTGAGGCACAGAATCAAACCCACCTGCAATAAGTTTTAATTCCTCAGACTCCTGTTGAATGTCTAGCACATCACTGGATAGACAAGTATGGCTGTAGCTCTTGAATCCTTAACACTTCCTGTGATTTGTTTTCAAAGACATTATAAACTTCTGTAAACTAGTTGAACATACACATGGATTTGTCCATTAATATTACATCACTCTGCAATTTCTACTTCTAATTTCATTAGAAAACCAGAATGAAAATATGCACATGTAAATTCACTCTTGTTCATTGTTCAGTCTCGAGCCGCAGGGGAGGAAACCTGCCATGCAGCACGTGAGAAATTAGGCATCCTGGCAGCTGTGAACATCTAATTCCCCCTGCAGGGTGCTGACAATGTACTCCAAAGTAATGTTTTTCACTAATTACATACTGCACTGACCATGGAAGCCTTCCACTATCCCATGGCAGAACAGTAGGATTCCTACAGTTTTTTCATTTAATTGAAAGTGAATATGAGGGACTGTTAGTATTGTCTTCTGGGATCCAGCGAGGCTTCTACAAATTGCAAAATATCAGGCAACTGGTTAAAACTATGTTATATTGTTAGCTGTCCCTTGCTTCCATTTGGAAAAAACAAACCAACCTTAAAATAAAATCCAAAAGAATGTTCAGTAGGCAGGCTTTTACAGAGGTGTGCCATGCTGTCAGTCATCAACTAGATGGAAAAAGGGGTTGTCTTGCTATTGCTCAAAATTAAAATTCAGGAACAAGAAAATACTGAAATCACAAAATAAAGCAATGAGTTACATTGGAAGTTACAGGATTTTTTTTTATCGGCTTTGAAATACAATCAATTGAATAATTCTTTTGCATTAATCCAAGTGTGATTGTTTTTCTGGCCTTACTACATCATTTAGGTTCAAAACATGTTTTCACCTTCATTAGTTAGTGCTTAATCTTCCTACTACTGAATTAGCTGTGAGAAAAATAGGATTAAACTCCAAAATGCAAATTAGATAGAGTCCTGATTAGACAAGGGAAAGAGAAATCAAGTCTTGTATTTAAAAATATGGTACATACCTGTGTTTTATACTTGTAATGATTGCATATTGCACGACGTAAATTTATAATGTGCATCTTCAAGCAGTGCAAGGAGAGAACAGACTGGAACACATGGAGTAGAGCAGGTCTTAACGGGGAAGATGCTTTAGCTCTCCATTTGTGTTTGTACCTCTGTGAAATGGAGGCACTGAAGCTTGCACTGCTCTGTGTCTCTCTGTGGCAGTGCAGGGTGCTCGAAGTGCCAAGTTTTGAATATACAAAAAGTAAAACAAGGTACGTGGAGGTTACTTTAAATTGCAAACTTGTGGAGCAGAAGATGATGTTTATTTTTTGTCTGTGCTGAACCAGAGAGAGGTTTGCTGGGGAAGCCATTCAGTGATAGCAGCAAGAAGGCAAAGGTGAATTCCATCAAGAAGAATCTGAGTAAGGAGGATGAGAGGGGGCTTCATCAGACAAGATGAGCAAGAAATGGATAACTAAGGAAAAAGCAGTTCTTTTGGCAGCCAAGACTAGATGATAGTTGTTTGTTACATTTTTGTGACTATTTGAAATTTTCTGAAGTGAGAAGGAGGGAATTTTCTTTTTATTTCACAGCTTTACCCTGAGTAGTTATTTATATTCATAGGTGTGGGAGTTGCGTGCAGTGCTGGCATATGACTTTGGTATTTCTTTGAAGACTTTTAGACCTCTGTTTGTTTCATATGTGTGCCTCAAAATTAGGGAAGTTAAGCAGTTTCAGCATGTGACCCTGTGAGTTTGTTGTCAGCTGGGTCTTTTTGAAACAAATTCTGCCATTTACAAGTGGAACAGCTTAAATGAAAGAATATTTTAAAACCTTGAAAGAAATTTCTTCTGCATGAGAGATGTGTTTTTAGAAGCATTAAGATGAGTTAATTCTGACAAGAATGCTAAGGTTTTAATATGGTAGTTTATATGCCTGAGGCAGTCAGTAATCAAATGCCCGAGTACCATATGTACTGACATTTACAAATCACAAACAAATTTATATATTATGATTCCAGAGCTTTATCACAGCAAAATTGTAGTCTGCTTTTTAAAACAGATGACAGAAGAAGAATTAAAGATTCACACTTAGGAGAATGCAAGCAGCTGTCTAATGTTTATTATATGGGACAGAAAAGTAAGAGGAATGCATTTTAAAAAGCTTAAATAGCTTTCTGAGTAAGGTGCTAACTAGATGCTTACCCAGAAGATTTATATTGGGTAGGTCACTTTACCTCTCTCTTTTCCTCCTGTCAAGGAATAATTATTTATTTCTATTATTCTTAATCAGACTTGCCCGTTTAGGCTGTGAGTTATGCTGCATAGGAATTAAAGCTGCTTTGGAATTTTTTCTTTTGAGTTATCAAATTTCTTAAAAAGCAACTCTTGCTCCCCCTCAAAACACCCCCCATTTGTTAAAAAGTGCAAATATCTGGAAAAGACAGCCCTATTGAAACTGTGAGAGTTTGAATAATCTCATTTAGGGAAAGCATTCTTAGGACAGAAGGTTTCTAAAGTTGGCTGATGCCTTGCAGAGCAGTCATGATGTTTGAGGTAAGGCATTGAGCTGTGATAAAGGGGAGAATGGCACAGGAGAACATTAATCCTGGATTTCCTACAGCCCAGGTAAACATCCTTATGCTGGTCTCTCAAGGAATCTGAGATTTCTCTTTCTTTTATGGCATATCTGTGATGCATACAAATACTTAAGAGCTGTATGTGGTTCTTGTCTAATGCATGTAGGAAGCAGTTACAGCTCTCAAAGAATGGTACTGACTCCCCTCCTTTTTGTAATTAAAGTGTTATTTAGTTAAGAATTTAGTCAAGAATTTAGTCTACTTTGAAATAATAAGCATAATATAAACTAATGTAATCCTGAAAGTAATGGATAGGATGCTTTTAAGTGACTTAGTGTTGAGCAGTTTGTGCTATGTATGTGGTAGCACAACCTGAGAGCATTCAGAGCCGGGCCCTGACAATTCTATGATTCTATGATAATATATTATGGTAGAATTCCTATCTAAATAAATATTTAAGATTTCTAAGCAAGAGTATAAACACAGTGCATTTGCTATTATATCATAGAATCATGGAATTGTCAGGGTTGGAAGGGACCTTAAAGATCATCTAGTTCCAACCCCCCTGCCATGCGCAGGGGCACCTCCCACTAGATCAGGTTACTCAGAGCCCCATCCAGCTTGGCCTTGAACACCTCCAGGGATGGGGCTTTCACCACCTCTCTATATAAAACAATAGAGAATATACCTACGAGGTAGACAGAAAAAATAAAAGCATTGGCTGTTCATTTGCTTCACTGAGTCAGTGAGAAAGCTTTACATGCTAGACCAAAGTGCTGCTGCACCTGAAGTTTTTTAATTTACAGTTCTCCAGAAAGAGACTCAGACAAAAAAATAAAGAAGAAATATGTAGTTTTGAGAGAAAGCATCATGTAAGTTCAATTTGTCATTCTTCCTGAAACATTATGTATTTGTGAATTGCAACCTAGTCCTGCTGCTTCTTGTCAGAGCACAGCCCACTGTCACCATGGGTTACATGATAAAATGGCTTTTGAATAATGTTCTGCATCTGCTGCACTTTTTAGCAGTAGCTAGAAAATATTTTCTGTAACAGGAGAAGTGGGAAAGAATTCCCATGGAACAGAATGAAGAATCTGGTGCACAAATTATTTTATGGACTTGATGTCAGTCATATAATATTATGCTTCTTTCTGTACAGACAACTTTATTTCTATAATTTTGCTTCCACATTTTCTACTTCATCCTTATTTTATTGTTTCAGAATTACAAAAATGCTGAATACAAAACTACTATCCAATTGGAAATCAGCTTCAGGTCTGAGATATCCTTCTGGCTTTTGTTCACTTTAAAAATGTGGGTATTTCAGGAGAACAGATTTTTACTGCACTATCAAATCTGAGATCTAACTTCACAGATCTCAGGAGGAAACCTAAGAAGCAGCTCCCCACATTCAGTGAATGTTTTTCATTTTCCTTCCCATTTCTTTTCTCAACCTAACTTCTAATTTGTATCTAATTCTGATCCAGTGTTCCTACTTTTGAAGCACAGACAGCAGGGTACAACGTGCACTGGTATTGACTTTGCTGAATAGGCTCCACATGGAAGCAGTCAACACATCCATCCATTTTAACCAGCTTTTCCATCCTTAATCATATTATTATTTCCAATGACTAATTGCTTGGAGGTGCTCTATGTCCAACCTCCATGCTGAGGTTGTGGAGGTATGTGGTGAAAATTTGAGGCAGGGAGTTTAACTAGAAATCAATGAACTTATGAACGACAAGCCCTGGGCAGAAATTAAAATTCACTGTAACTATGCACAACGACTAAGCAATCTGATATGATTGGGTTTAGGCACATACGTGTAAAAAAAAGAAAAAAATAAAGCTGCCTGTGTGGTTAGGTAAATGAGAAGGAAGGAAAATGTACAATTAAAGGAATATACATCTTTTCACCAAAGAAGTGTCCTCTGCTTTGATGTAGAGAAGATTTTCAGATAGGTTAGATATAGAGAGGAATCTGGAAAGAAAATGACTGTGGAGTAGGAAGGAGATATATCTCATTTGTTGACTGCCTTTTATGTAAAATTAGAGCTATATCTATATTGACTCAGTTTTACTCCCACAGACCTACTTACATCTGTTTTACCTATAGGTAGAGCACCTCACCTCTGTCTGCTCCAAATGGAGAAGTGGGCAGATAAACTGCAGCTTCTTTTGTTTCAGAGGCCTGGGAAGAAGTCTTAAGTTGTTATTCAAAATCTATATGTGAATCGTAGGGCACCTAGACTTCTCCCTGAGTTGTCTGATTAAAAATACAAACATGTTTCTGGCTATTTTAATCCTGGTTAAACAGCACAGCGCCAAAAGCTGCAGACAAAGAGAAGACAAAATATACTTGTGAGGAGGAGCTCATCACTGCCTGAAATAGAGGTGTCTGGAGTATTAGAGGCTATATGGGGAAAGAGGACCTACAGTGAAACAGAAGCAAGAAGATAAGGCTGAATAAAAGAAAGGTAAGGGTGAAGATCAGAAACAATTCTTAGAGGGAAACCCTCTGCTAGTGTTTGGTGGGGAAATAGTCCCCTGGTGAGGAGTCATGGTCTGTAGCCACGGCACTGCACACAGAACCACACACCATGGTGAAGGTGCTCAGGACATTTGGTGTCAAATCCCAAGTCTGTCACAGCTTTCTTGAGTGACATCGGGCATGTCAGCTCACATGCTGCTGCAGACAAATGTCTCAGACCAAATCCTGATTCAACTGCCACCTGTGTTATTTAAAAATAAGCCAAAGGTTAGCTCAAGCTTCTAATGCCTGCTAAAATAGAACCTGAGTGGTGCTGGTGCTCTGAGGCAAACCCAAGCATTAGCTCATGTAATCTGGATGGTTGAGGCATATGTGGGACTATGGATGCTCAAACCAGGTCTGCCTTGGTGGTATCCTTAGCTCAGCTTGACCTGAGGATAGGGCAGGTGCTCTGAGCCTATCTACTACAAATTCAGAAAGGAAGCACTTGACCATGCATGAAACATCATCAAAATCTTTAAAATGGGAAGGTGGCAGAATGAAAAGCCTCCACTTTGTCTCTCATCTGCATTAACTGGGCCACATACTGAGCGCCCAGGAGAGAACTATCTCAGGTGGATTTCTAGCCAGGGGATGGGGGAAGAGAGGGGAGGGCAGTGAACAAACCATTTGTCATGCAGCAGAAAATGAACTGTTTGATCCATGAAAAGAGTGGTCCAACTTGAAGCCTACATGCATTGGCCAAACCATTGCAACATGCTTACTAAATCCATCAAATATGAATTCCTGTAGGCTGTAATCTACCAATGCCAGTGCACTCTTGCTCAGGCAGCTGCTTTCCAGCTCTCATCTTCCATTTTTCCATCCTCCCTAAACTGGAGGGGGCAATGTACAACACAGGCTATGCCTCAACAACAGTTGTTTCTATTTCCCTGCATTGTTATCAATATAAATTACAGAATTGTTAATGACAATGGCCCTGAAGGATGGTTCTCCTGATCAGGCAGCAGCTGTTCTAGCATATCCTGGTACTTAAATGTGCTTGTTGGTCTGTGTGAGAGTCAGCCTTTGATGTTTGCAGCTGTAAATACAAGGAAGACAAACAAAACAAAGATCTCTTTAATTCCAATGTTGTGCTGTCAGCCTGAGTGCTTATTGCATGAGCTGTACATGACCCAGAGTTTGTTGTCTCCTTTTGTTTTTAGAAAGAGGGATCACTGCAGGCCTCGTTCAGGCTATGGGGCCATTACAGGCTGTGACCAGTGTGGTTCTGGTTGCTGCTCACTGCAGAGTGAGTGCTTTCCAACTGTCCAAAATTCCTTCCATGGGTGCAGGACAGCTACTAACTAACCATGGAGGAAGATGACTGTGGCTTATCTTACTAGACCAGAAAACACAGTCCCAGCAGCCTTCCTGGGCAGGGCTGGTGCTAGTGCAGCTCTAGTGCAATAGTTTGGGCTTGGATTGCCCTACTCCGGAGGCGTAAATAGGAGCACTGGTCACCTGAGAAGATAGGAGCTATCAATTTGTAATTTAGCTTCTTGTTTTATATTGTGAACATCATAATTTCTTTGTGTTATTTGCACAATGTCCAGCACACCAGTTCTCTCCTGATGAGAGTCTGTGTGCATGTCCTATGTTTTAGCAACTTTGTGCATCTACTTTTTGCTGGTTTACATTCCATAGAGAGTGGAGAATTTGGTCGTATCTGCTCTAGAAAAAATTATGGAAGAATTGAAATAGCTGCTTCCATCAGCACAACCTGAAAAAGTGCTTACAATGACACCAGAGATAATAGCAGAGGGTTTAGCTGATTCCTCCCCCTGACAAGGTACTTTATTTGCACTAAAAGTACAGATCTTATGATAGCAGCCTAGCACTGGGTCAGCTGTGCTGATGTCGATATAAGCCCTCAGATTTATGCCTCACATTTACTGAGCAGAGGATCTCTGTTTAAGATGTGGCCTTTCCCTGCTGTTTGCTGTTCAAAGTGGAAAGCCAGGCTAGGCTCACGTGGTTGAAGCAGGCACCTGGGCTGGCTGGTGGCACAGCCATCTGCAAGGGTTACAGCAAGGCAACCTGCAAGCCCTCCTAGTCCTCTGGCTGCTACCCACTTCCCCATGCTTACATCTACAGCTTTCTTTCACAGTCCCTCTGAACACAGCCTGCTGGGTCCTCGTGGTAGGAAAACTGTTTCTCTGCAGAGCCACTGTCAGAGAGTCTGAGTGGGATTGTCACCCCTTTTAGTGGCTGTTACTCCCATGGTATCAGATCCTCCATAAGGTGACAGCCCGCTTCGCAGCACTCAAGCCCATCCTGATGTTGAAGGAAGCATGTGACTGTCCTGTGGGAAGTGCTTTCATGTCTGGATCTCTTGCAACTGCAATGTGGATGGTCTGTCAGCACATGATCGCTCTCTAGTGTGGTGTGTCTCATGAGAGATGCTGGCCAGCTCACTGCCTCAGGACACCATCGCCTTTGGTGAAGCTGTGCAGGCAGTATCTATTGCAGGTCTGTCTTTCTGTAGAAATTACCAGGCTAGAAACATTAATGCTACAATTTGGAAAAAACAAAGTGAGAATTGCTTGAGGGGGAAGGAAGAAACTCAGGAAACCTCTTACGCCTGAAAAGCCATTTCTAAATGGCTGAAGAAAAACAATGTTAATGCAGTGCCAAAGATAAAGCAAAATTAAAATGTGTGCGTAATGCTTTTTCCAGGCAAATGTGATCAGTGAGACCTGCAAGGGGAAATGTGCATATTGCTTGTGAAAAGACAAGCACTCTAATGGGTTGCAAAGGTTTCTATACATGCTGTCATAAATATCTCCAGACTATAGTCAGCATCATATTTTTGAGATTTTTAGAGACTGTGTCTGTTTAAGAAGAAAAAGGAACAGAAGAAGCAATGCCAATCTAGGGGACTGGGAAGGAAATAATTGTGTTCACCAGATCTCTTTGATATACACACCAGAAAGGCACCAATAAATGATGTTTTTATTAGGCATTGCTTCCCATCTAGACCCCTTTTGGCTGGGAGTCACTGACTGTGAACACTGACTGTGTAACAACTGTTACCATTCTGGGACAAAAGTCAACCATATTTCATCTACCAATGCAAGATGTAACCTCATACTGGACAACAGCTCTGGAGCTGGACAATGAAAGATTGGTACCTTCATTTTCAAATCTGAAAACTCAGTCTGCAAAATGCCAGCTGTATTTTAGGCCTACAGTGTTTTCCATCAGCTATAATACTGGCAGACTAATTCACATCCATGCTTAGGACATGCAGTCGACATGGAGAGCAGAAGAGGGAAACACAACGAGCAAAGCCAGGCTGAGCACACCCCTTCTGTTTTCTCTCTGGCAGTATAGAAGGAGCTATATTCATAAGGACACAAGTAGGTCCTGCAACAACAATAAAAGAGCACTCAAAGGAATTTATGAAAGTAACAGTTTTATAGTAAACATTTCTTTTCTTTAGCTCTGACTACACAACAAATGATAACGTGAAATCAAACATGACATCCTACCTGCAGGACTTGACTCTGACAGATGGAGCTGCGTTTAAGTAGCACCATGTTGCCAGTTCCAATAAAGCAAAGTACACAAAAGCTAAAATCTAATGGGAGAACTAAAAATGTTCAGTTCTTGGAAGTAGACCAGAAAAAGGTGGGAGCAAAGAGCATGCCAGGGAAAACTCTTACACCAAGATCAAAGGAAAAAGCTTGTCACCAAAGCAGGAACCCAGAAGGACTGAAAAATGTATTTCTGAAGTGCTGGAACTTGATATTATCAAAGGAAGCTCAAGTATTTCAAGACAAGCAGGGTCAAGGTGGAGATGTATTTAGATCCCACTTTATGGGTAAAAATGGGCACTTCCAAGATTCTTACTATCTCTGAACAGAATTCTTACTGAAGATAGCATCTCTTTCTGGTGAACTTTGAGATCACCTTCAGGTGTCAATCAGCACAGCTCCATATGAATTCCCAGTTTTGTTCGGTGGGGATTTCAAAGCCTGCAGCAAGAATGATAGGCCCAGGAGTAGCTTTGAGACACTTGTGTTAGCTGTGAATTTGAATCATTAAGAACTTCCAAAAGTTTAGACATAAGCCTGTTTTGGAAACGAATTGCTCAGACTTCACAACTTCTGGTTTTGTAACAGTATTTAATGTTCTGATGAAGGTCTCAGTTTCCAGTTCTTGGCAATTTTGTGACAATTTGAGCTTCTGTTAAGCTCTTGGGAATGTGAAAAAGAAATGTGCAAGTAGGCATTGACTGAACCTTGATGATGAAAATAAGAATCAGAATGCAAAAAGTAAAAAATTGTAATTTTTAATTGAAATCTCATGGTTCTGAAGCTTCCGGCTTAGGATTGTTGAATTCTTTGGGCTGGCAATACTGGCACATTGCTCAGGAGAGCTGAGTGAGTAGTGATTGTTCAACAAGAATAGCCAAAGCTGCTTTTCTAGGCGTATTAAAAGCTTCAAAATACACACTATCTACAAACTATTAATTATATATTTTTTCCCCCAAGTGTGTGAAATTAAGTGATATCAATTCCAAGCACACAGAGGAAAGCAGATCAAGGGACTTTTGCCCTTCACCTGCTGTAAAAGTTCAATTTAAACTGCTTTTAAGCACACCAGTAAATCTTTCTATCCTCGTGTGTGGTAGGCATGAAGATACACTTTGTTAATGACAAAACACTATTAAGCACACAGCCATGAGACAGAAAAGTAATGTAGTTGCTGGTTCTACCATTCTGGTTCAGATTGGTGAGCAGCTTTGGGATGTTCAGATAACCAGCAATAACCAGCATGAAATGCAGCCCCACTGATTCACTACGACCATTACATTGCACACAGAGTGCCCTGTCCTCAGTCATGGGAAACATCTGTGGCATCTTATACTGAGAGACTGATGCTTATGCCATATTCTTTTATGTTATGTGAAGGGCTTGGACAGTAATTCTTTTTCTGCATGAAAATTTTCAAACCAGGACTGAGAGTACTGTTTAATCCACCATCTTCCACTATTCACTGCAAACCATATAAACCAGAAGTCTTGATCATTCAGTATTTACAGAAGATTTCTTTATTAGTTGACCAAGACTTGGTGCTTCTCTAACATATGATGAGTCTTTTTTTGTAAGCAGAAGAGCTACATTTGGCTACCTCTTTTTTGTACTTATTAAGTCAGGTAATATTTTTGGACACCTTTTTTTTTTTTTCTTTCTTCTATCCTTTATTTAGAAGACTTATCAGTGCAATATTTTAATCTGAAGGATTTTCTCTGCAGTATTTCACAGTAACTTTGTGAGATCTGAAGGACTTACTGAGTTCAACTAAAATTATTAAGCAGTGCAGCTTATTTAATTTTTTTATGACAGCAACAGTTGCTGGGGGGATTCATAATGCACCAGATAACAAGTGTCTAATGCTGTAGGAATAGATAGTACTCCTAGATTAAAGTATAATAACATGGGCGTGTGAGGAGACTCTTATATCCAGCCCTAGAATCAGCTGGGGCCCTTTAAGACTAATTGCTGCATGTCTTGGAAGATTGGTATCACCTGCATCTTGTGGAGGGTGGGGTGGAGCAGGTGGCCAAGGCTTATTGCAGAAGGGGAGTTTTGGAGGGAGGTGTGCAGAAGAAAGGGTTGGGTTTACAGGAACAGTGTTTGAGGTGTGAGAGTAGGAACTGTCCCAAAGTGCTCCCTAAGATCTGTGGTTGATCCGCCAGTGATCCCATTTGATAAGGGGAGGTAAAGGATGCTGCTTGCTGAGCTGCCTGCTGCAAGGTGAAGGATGTGTCCTCTACTGGATGTACACAGCTTACACAGAGGTACTTTGTCTATTTTTTAAATGTCTTTCTTGGCGCTTGTGTTTTTGCACCTTAAAATGGGTTAAAGTAGATAGTGTGTTTATTAATGATTTATTTGTAAGAGCATACAGAGCCCATCTAGGGGAGAGCTGAAAGCTCTTATGTAGGGACAAATGAGAAACAAAGCTTAGCTTACTGGAATGAAATCCTGTATCAGAATTGCCAGAACAACTCACAACTATATAATAAACAAATAAGTTGTGAAGAAAGCTACTGGGCCAAGAAGCCCAGGAGATGGGGAACTTCCAGGCTGTATCATGGAGGTCTGGGTTCAGTTAATAAGGTTGGAAAAATCCCTTAGTCTTTGAACCTGATCTAAACAAATGGAGTTTGGGAAATTCTTTCTGAATTTCTGTGCCTTTTGAATTGTTAGTTTTGAGATACAGCTGCAGTGTGAGCTCCACTTTGTCTTTTCTCTTGTACCTACTTATTCCTGCCCTCTTGCCCTGACCAGGGTCCAAATTGTGGTTCGCACATCAAGTGACCAAAAGAGAGCAAGAAAATACGTGGAGTTGGGTGGGTAATTCTTGGCAGGTGACCTATAAAAGTAGCACTTAAAACTTTTCTACTGACTTGTGTGTAGCAGTAGCACGGTAACGTACTTTATTATGTTAAGGCCCCCATATCTTCTTTGTGTGAATAGTTACTGCTTTTGGTTTGTCTTAATCTACATTTCTCTTTTTAGTTATTGTAAGTAAAAGCAGTGGAGGAGCTGATGTTTCCTCAGGAATAATGTTACTTTTTAGCACAGTTATGTAAGTTAAATAAAAAAGCCACTTTCATCTAACAGTGGCAGGCTAGAAAGAGACAAGGGGGAAAAACACAATTTCACTGCAACTTAACAGAAACTGATGCAAAATGCAATATATAATCTTCCACCGTGTCTTGTCAAAAGCTGACACAGAACTATCATCTTGAAGGCTTTTCTTGTATCTATTCATACATTACATCTGCTTGTTATTAAACTTGACTTTCCTTTCAGAATTATTACATCGATTCATTTGTTCCTTTCCTCTCACCT
Organism: Brachypteracias leptosomus; assembly: GCA_013401335.1. NCBI lineage: Eukaryota > Metazoa > Chordata > Aves > Coraciiformes > Brachypteraciidae > Brachypteracias > Brachypteracias leptosomus. Next base: position 40,551 of record VYZX01010785.1, read on the forward strand.
CTAAGAATCGCTCAATAGTGAAACTAATAAAATAAAAAGCTTTTCTTGGACAAAATAAGAGATGTTACACCCTTTAAATCACCTACTACTTTCTGTCCTCCCACAGGATTTCTCGTATCTATCAGTAGAAACTATAAAATAATTGAGGCCAGATTTCTGCCTTTTTTTTTCAAACAGTTATTTCATGTTTGCTTTAACTAAAGGCTTTTGTTGAGTATTACTAGATCTTCCAAGATTTTATTGCAATAGTAATTGCTAAGGTTGGAAGCTTGCTTTTTTTTTCCTCTTCCTCAAAGAACATTTTCACTACAAAGACAGGTTAATCATAGCCAAAAATGTAGTTATAGCATTGCAGCCCAGGAAAACAACTCCTGACTTTCAGAAGTTTTCACTGTATTACAGTTGCCTCTAAAGTAATTTTATTTGTATCATCATCCAAGGCTGAATAAGCTAGATAAAATAAACAAAACGTTACACAGGTTTTAACATCTGGAATATTACTGGCAAAAAGGGAGGGAAGCACCCTGCCATTTTCCCTCATCCCAGTACTATCTGAGAGGACAAACACTGTCCTAATGCAATGGCAAAGTGTTTGGGCTGGATTCTCTGTGAGGCTGCTGTGGATGTACTCCTCAGTACCTGTGTACTATGCGTTGCTGAGGATCTTCTAGGACTTTCTAGGGATTCTGCCCCAAAAATATCTTGTAGCAGGTTCTTTGTGTTTCATCTCTTCAAAGAGATGCAAATAAAAGGGGACAAGCTTGCAGAGTGTTGTCCTGGTAGTGGTAGGCTGGGTTTATGATGCTGTGCAGACCTGGACCACTGTGTCTGTGCTGGTGGTGTGAGGTGAGCTATTGGTGAGAAAATCCTGTAAGCAGAAATTGAGTGTGCGTAGGAGTTTAGTTGAAATCTGAATTATTACTGGTAATATTTAGTACAATGCAACTCCTGTACTTAGGACTAAGATGCCAATGAAAAAATAACAAGTCATACTCAGACTTCTGTGACTCTCAACCTCAGCCCTGCCTTGGCTAAGCAGCAATTCAGCAGAGCACCTGTTTTCTCACACTTGTCCAGAGAAATGCTTCAGTGTGGAACTCTATTTACTTATTCATTTCAAGGTGAGTGAGCCCTAGAAACAGCTTTTCTTCCAAGAGTTGAAATGTTCTTCAGCTGTGTGTTTTTGGAGGTAAGTGCACAAGCTGTGAGGACTACAATCCTTTGACAATCAACCCATGACAGGCAGCCTGTGCGGCTGGGCATCCCGCAGTGTTTGATTTCTCTGGAAATGTGTGTGTGTGTGCTTAACAGTCATAAAGAACTATGGGACACAAAATGAATATTATACTTTAAGTGGCTTTCTATTACATGACCCTCTTGTAGCAATTGCAGTAAGTCTGTCATTGACCAGAGCCTGTTCCATGCAGCCTTTCCTTTGATACTGCTCCCCTTCATGAGTGGGCAGTGCTCCCGCCTTACCCTTTTTAAGCTGTTGAGAGATTAACACCTTAAGCATTGGAACAGGCTGCTCAGGGAAGTGGTGGAGTGACCATCCCTGGAGGTGTTTAAAAAACAAGTTCATGTAACACTTGAGGCTATGGTCTAGCGATTAGGGAGATGTTGGGATGAAGGTTGGACTTGATGATCCTAGAGGTCCTTTCCAACCATAATTATTCTATGACTAACTGAAGGCAGGAGGACTAACTATTCTCAGCTGTGGTGTAGAAGGGGGGGCACTTGGTTACTTGGTTCATGGAACTTAATTTGCAGGACAGAATATGAACACTGTGCAAGATATGAAATATTTACTCATAGATGAAAAGAACATATGACTTTAATTTAGAAAAATTATCGAAGTATTTTATGCTTTTATAGATGGATTTTTAAGAACTCGAATTTAGATATGACTGAGTAAACTGATTTGGGCAGAACAAAAATTTTTCCCCAAAATTTCAGTCTAAGAATGCTGTTACTGCACTCATATATAGTGAATTCTGATCTCCTTTAAGATGGAAATGTTTTTTTTCCTAATTTAGTCTGCTGCTGTCATTGCTCTCAGTGTATTTGGTTAAAGGCTGTGCATATGCTGTACATAGTAACATACACGGGAGATGTAGATTACTAGTAAATAAAAGGATGCTATTGGATAAGGATTGTTTCTTAGAGGATATTCTATCAGCCCCTCTTAATGCTGCTTCTCCTGAGGGTCTGTCAACACAGCTGCTACAAGCCTTGCCCTGAGGCGTACCAGGCTTCTCCCTTCACATCCAGCTGCAATTTGCTGCTGTTCTCAGCTTAAATGCAGCCAATTTCTTTTGAAATCCAACTTGCTCATTTTTATATCTCCAGGAGGTTAGGGCCTAAAGGTAGATCTCTGAATGCATGTTTAGGTACCTAAATTGAACATCCTAATGATGGGATCAGGCTGTTCCAGCACTGCTGCAGCAGGGGAGTTGGTCTCCATTAGATGCCAAACCAATCCTACAGACTCAAGCCTTTTTTTTTTTTTTTTTTTTAAATGAAAAAATCCCCAGAAGAATGTGCCCTTCTATTTTAGTATCTCAAACTTAGTGTTTCAAACAATATGGCTCGAGTGTTTCAAATTTGCAAGGAGCTTGAGCTTATTTAAAAACTGTATGTCCTCTCCTCGGTCCCAGCTGAGTATGATTGTGAACAACTGCATTGGAACTTGCATTTTGGAGCTGTGTGACTTCATTCCTTGAGCTGTCATGCGTCTAGTCATAATCCTTGCCTGCAGCCCCACGGGCAGGTTTGTTGGGTGCAGATTGATGCTTGTTCTCCCTTGTGTGACAGCTCAGGAACGGCACTTGCAGTGGGACTATCGATCTCCAGGACTTGCCTATTGCTCAGCCATGCTCTTGATAGTTTCAGCTTCCAGATACTGCACTTCATTTTTTATTCTTTAGGGACATTTAACAGTTGAAAGAAAGAAAATAGAGCTTTTGTAGAGGATTTTATTAATTAAATCATATTTACTCATTGACAAAGCACAGGAGATATGGACAAAATTAGGTATCTGTGCACAGTTTCCCTGGCTCTGCCAGCGAGGATTCCTGCTGCTCGTTGTAGAAATCCCTCTAGCTTGTACTGCTGCTGCTTCTTAGCTTGCTGATATCTGCTGGCAAAGTGTGTCTGCTCAGTAAATGCTTTCTTCCAGGCTTCTTTGAACTTAAAACTTACTCCTTATTAAAAGCCAACTCTAGCTCTTTAGTTGCAGTGTTTCTCCATTGTCCCAGTGCATGTTCTTCCAGGGAAGCAGAGCAGATGTAATTTCTTCCAGCTTATTTCCCTTTGTTCTAATTTGCCCCCCTTGAAAGCAAGTTTGGTTATAATAATTGCCATCAGCTATTTCTGGCCCGGAAAATGTAGTGCCTATTACAACATATAGGTGATTGATTGAATATTTCAGTGCACAATAATGTGGGAAATCTGCTCATTTAAAGCTTATAACATCTGTTTAATATTCTGATATTTCCTAAACAGTCAAGATTTACATTTGTAAATAGCATTTATGAGTTTGAATAAAATTCAAATAGGAAAATTTGATGTGGCTTTTTTGCCCTCAATTATGCAAGTTAAATCAATACACGGGATGGTTTATTTAGACTTAATAAATATGAACCATGAGTTACTGCAGGGGGATTTCCTGAGCAGTGTGATCTGAGTAAAGGAAATCTATGTAATCAATGCACTATGTGAAAAATTCTTGGCAGCTTAGTTTAAAAAAACTTTAGTCTGGATGCATCTGTGAAATCAGAATTGGTTTGGGCAATAGTTGTTCTTGCTTTCTTCAGAACAAGATACAGCGTGCTTTCCCAACAAAATCCATTAGCCATGGGTTGCCTTTTACCAGCCAAAAGAGTCCATGTGTTGACGATGGTGCCTATGAGCGCTCTCTGGCAAGAAGAACCTTGTAGACCACTAGAGCAAGAGCTCATGAAAAAGAAATCTCAACTCAGAACAATGTTATATAAGAGAAATAAGTTTTCTGTCTAGGAGGAATTTCCATTCAGGCAAGGTCAGTGTAGGTAAAACATGGTTTTGAAAATCTCACTTTTAATCAAATCTGTAATGATTCTCCAACAGGCAGGTTGTGCTAACTAGTTTAATTCTTTGCCCTGTCAGTGAAATTAAACCTACAGGAGTTTAAGGTCCAGATAACTTATGTCATAATGAATTTCTTCCCTCACATGTTGACTCGGTAGCACTGGTGAAACTATCAATGGCTGGAGTGGTTATTCAGTATAAGGGATGTGAGTGCTGAAATTGATTAACCTCTTTGTATAACCTTATGTGAATAGCCTCTTCTGTTGCAACCCCTCGAGGCTGAATTCTTTACACAAGGACTAAGAATATATTTAAAAGCTGAAAATCATGGTTGTCCTTTCCTCTTCTGTGCTTTACCCGGCCTGGATGCAATACAAAGAATTCTTTTGTGCTTGGGCTTGGAGCAGGAATTTTGTATTGCTCTGGTGTTTGGCAGGTGGTGCTGCAAGTCTTTGTATCTATTGAGCCTTTTGGGACTTCATGTCTTAAAGCAGACCCACATTATCACTACTCTTGATAGACATATTTCTTTTCAGAATGTGTTTTGAAAGCATGTGAAGCTCTGCCTAATAGAAGTTCTGCTTGGTATGTGAGTAGGATGATTATACTGTGTGACAATAAAAAAAAATAAATTGGTCAGTTTTATAAAATGTCTTCACTCTATCTGCCGTACCCAGCATCAAGAAACATGCAGTGTCTCTTGGATGGAAATTATGAATCCAATTTGCAAGCAGTCAGAAGGTATAATTCATATGCTGCCCAGAGGCTGATGAATAAATGAACGCTCCACACTGAAGAAGATGTGTTTGGGTGCTCACAAGCCAGCAGCTTTTCTTTTGTGGTGTCAAAAAGGAAAGATTAAAACCAAATTTTTTTGGGTGGAGATTCTGAGAGGAAAAGATATTCCTAACCAGACAGTAATTCTGTCTACGGCACAGAACTTGCCCCAGTTTGCACTGAATTAAACAGGTTTGGGGAAAAGCTTGGTTAGCCCCTCAGTTGTCCTCATCAGTACCAAGCCCGTGTAGTTCAGGAGTCTGATTCTTTGCAATGAGCTGAATTAGCTGATTAATGCAAAACATCATGTTCCCTTAACAGGAATTATTTTGAACTAAGCACTTCTGTTAAATGCTGGGAAATACAGACTCTGGCTGTTCCCTGCTTTATGTCACTTGAGGCATTGTGCATCTGAGGCCAACTGATGTGAAGCCCAGAGCTGAGGCTGTAGCTTGGGGAGGTGTCCCTGGACTTGCCCCCATGCGATGTCACTGTCCCTCTCAGCTGTTCCAGTTGAGGGTTCCCCCGGGTCTGCCTGATCAGTAGCTGTACATCAGACTGACCAGCTTGTTTTGCGCACAGGATTTCTTGAAGGTGCTTGGGAATTAGGGCTCAGCATTTGGCATTGAGAGATGACTAGGGGAGAGCACTTATAAGCAGATGCCTCAAGTTTCAGTCAGAAAATTCTCTTGACATTTCTAAATTTAGAAAAATTAAATTGGGATGTGTAAAGAAATCTTTTGTAAACAACTTTGTCTTCTCTCTTTGCTTTGAACAAAATTCTGTTCCTAGTTATGCTGAGAAATGCTGGTGCAGTCAAGGTTATGCTGCTGGACAAACTGACAATTGAATTTGGACTGCAAAGGGGAGATGGTAGGAGTTTAGCTAAACTAAACTTGGTGTGTAGTGAAGATCAAGTTTAAAAAACCCACTGTGTTCCAGAAGCATAAGAGATCCTTCCTTAGTTGCGTACACAATATTTACATACCTCTGCAGCATCTCTCCTGGGTACTGTGCCAATCCTGCTGCCTCCTTTCCCAGACAATCTCAGCCCTCCAAATGATAAAAGGAAATGTTACATAATGCATACATCTGAATATTTATAATTCGCCTACTAGTTAAACTTACAAATCACTGCTATTCTCCTGAGTTCCTTCCAGCAGTGGATATGGAAGTTGTTTGCTATGTCTGTCTTTGAAATATTTCTATTCCATTTATTCCACAACTTGTAGTCTGAGCTAGTTTGCTGCTGCCTGTTGTATCCTTTGCTTTACAAACTTACTTATGAGGTGATTGCTTGAACCTGATGATTCAGCTGACATTGTTTTCCCATCTACAGTAGGATCAGAAGGAATCTTCTGGAAATGGCTTATTTTGAGGCATAGTTGTCTTCATTGGTTGTGATTGATATTTACAACTGTGCCAGTGCTGAATGTGGTTTGTGTCCTGAAGTCTCAGACTGCTTTGGTGGTGGCTTCAGTATTTTAGCATTTCTCTTGTCACATAGAATTCTCTACGAGTCCTGCAAAGGCTCAGTTACTCTGACTCCCATTACTTCTTTGCTTTCTTTGTAGTCTCTTATTTGCCTCAGACTGCATTTTATTCCTATTTTTTTGCTATTGTTATAAAAATGCTTAGTTAAGACTTTAATTTTTGTTTTCATTATATCTGTCTGCAGAGACACTTTGTGCTGTAGCAAGCCAATGCAAATTTTTGTCATGTATTTTCATACGCAGTATCTTACCAGCCTTCCCCACAAGTTCATAAAAAAAGCCTGTACCAACCAGGGTCCAGACAATTTATTTGATGAAAGATACACCTTTCCCAGAATCCAGTCAAAGCTGCACTGATGTTGATTTTCAACCCTTACTTTTGCCCTTCTGTCTTAAGTTGTCAGTTGTGAAACGGTCTTGTGTTTTCTCAACGTGGCTGTGCAAACCCACCCTCCTGCTTGGGCAGCACTTGTTTGGTACTGTCAGCTTCATCTGTGCTGTCCTTCCCTCTTGATGTAACCCTAATCCAGGTGTTCCTCCTGAAGGGAGCTTCTGCTACTGATAGATAAGGCTGGTCTGCAAACTGCTGGATGTTTGCAATGATTTTGTGATGGTTTGTGTTACTGCTGCAGTCACTGAGGTATCTGAAGACTTGTTCCCTACATGTCACTGGGAACTCAAGTATCTCATGTGAGATACTATATGTGAAATGCTTCTCAGTATAAAAATACAGTGCTCAGATCCTGGGTAACTGAAGAATCTGCTTTTTAATGAAAGGAATCTGAAGTTTCAATTCAGATGGGTATGATGTGATGCAGTTTGTTTATGGTGAAAATGCATCTTGAGCACTAGGGCCTGATCCAGGACTTGTGATACTGCTTTGACTCTTCTGGCTGTGACACGGGCTCTGCAACTGCCCTTTAGGGACAAAAAGTTTTTTTTCTGGTGTGAACAGCTACCCAACACATTCACCAGTGGCACATTTGGAAATTTGACCTCTGGGGCTCTTCAAGACCAGAAGATCCCATTGTGTCATGTAGCTTTCTGCTGATTCAGTGGAGCAGCTGTTGCTGCAATGAAGCTTTGATTGTTGATGGGCATCCCAATCACTTTCTTAGTGGCTTTTTCTTTTCTGTATTATATGAGATACAATACCAGAACTGACTGTTAAAAAGTGCCCAGATAACTAGTAATATAACTATTATCCATGATGTAGACTTATAATCTAATGAATACATATAGCTTCTTTTTTATTAAGTACTTAAAAATATACTCATGTCCCCCCACTCCAGTTGACTATAGTGTATATAGGTATTAGCCCTGGTCTGTTAATTTTTTAAAAAATGTTATTTTCATGGCATTTATAGATGACAAGACTGGTTTGTGGCTGTGTTGTCTTTTCCTGACATTCTGAGTTAGTGTCTTGTATTCTTGTCTTTTTATCCTTCCAATAATTTAATTTATATGAGTTACTGTGATGTGATCTGCTGTTATGCAGACAGTGCATTACTTTAATATTGGGAAATGTAACTATTTGAACATAACTTTCTCGGAATACCTATGCTTCTTCCTTGATGTTAGAAAGGAGGAGGAGAACTTTGGTGTTCCCATCAACTTCATTTGGAGAATCACTGCTGACTTCATTGCAATCTTGAATTGGTACCAAAATGATCATTCATAGAGAGCTACTTTTAGCTTTCTATATTTTTGTTGGGTGTGTTTGTTTTTTATTTGGGTTTTTTTAATTATTTATTTAATATTCTGCATGAATATCTGGGAAATTTCGAGACATTAGTGTGTGTTTTTTCTTTTTTTTCTCAAGTCAACTTATTGATTTAATTCTGGGTCCTTAGACATTTTCCATAGCTTTCTGAGTACTTCTGTTTGATAGTGCTCATTTGCGCTCTCACTGGTGCCTGAATCTCTGCATCTCTGCAGAAGCCCACAAATGATGCTGGCAATACACATGTGCTAGAATCTCACAGGGTTTTTTGGTAGATGGTTTTGGGTAGTGAATCCTTCTACCTGTTCTTAACAAACAATCAGCTTCTTCAGTTTATACCAAATGAAAGGTGACTTTTGTGTCCCTCAGCTCCAGTGAAAGCTAACGCATTATAAAATATACTATAATGGAGAAAATACAACTTCCATCATCTGAGAAACTAGCCCATAAAGGTGGCTTACCCTCACATTTTTGGGGGGTTTCAAGTTTGTCAGTCTTGGCAGAATTCAGCTGAGAACTTGTCCTGAAAAATATTGAAACAGGAAACAAAATGTTCTGTTTAACATTGGTTTTAGTGAATTGATGTTTTGAATGAATGATGATACATTGCAGAGATTAGTGATGGCACAGGAGCATTCTGGGGAAATAATTAGCTGTCTAAATGGTCAGGGAGAAATTTACCTTCGTTCTGTCACCTCAGATGTACAGGAGAGAAAAGTGAAATAATTTACAACAGGGCTGTGTACCTCTTAACACTGTAATATATTAGTCTTGTGATGATGTGACGCTAATCACCAAAAAATTCTTGGGCTGTGTCATAAATTAGATTGTGCTGCATCTGATTGGGCTTTCTGTGCTTTATTCACATCAAAAGGCAATTACATTTTGTGCAAACTTAATCCTATCAGTTTAATGATGCATGTAAAATATGCCTTGTAATTTGTCCTTTATTAACACTGTATATACGAGTTTTCTGCAAATGGGAGACCACTAATTATTTTGGTTCTTAGTTATTAGAGTTGCTCTTCAGAATATAACCTTCGTTTAGATTATTTAAATGTATGTGCAAGAGAGACATATTGTGATCTTTTTAAAGGCTGCATCACACACTGTAGTACTTGGAGGAATTCTCTTAACAGAGTCAATGTAAGTGCTTAAATGAACTCAGCAGGCCAGGGTTCAACAGAGATTCTTATACTAAAGTGTGATAAACACTGAAGTTAACCCTGTGTTTGCATAGCAAATCTTTTTTACTTTTTCTATTCCTTTGGTAATGAAATAGCTTTGGCAACAGAAAAATCATCTTGGGCTACTAAAACTTCCTGGCCTCGCAAAACTA
>VYZX01010785.1:66136-84396 GCA_013401335.1 Brachypteracias leptosomus
GAACAAAATCATGGCAAATCAAATTCATGCTAAAATCTGTAAGGCTTAAAATCATCTCTGTAGTGAAGGAAAAAAAATGACAACTTTCTACTGCTGATGTTTAATTTATTGTAGTCTTTCAGACGTCATAAAATATAGCGTAGCCAGCCACAGATGGTTCTGATCCTATTGTTATTTTGTTAAATGATGGTTAATACACTTGTTAAGCAGTTTGAAAGTAAAATTCCCTTTTTAAATAATTGGGCGAATAAGTTCTTGCATGTTTGGATGTGTTACTGTACCTAGTGGTGGCATAACTGCTCTTGCAGTAGTCCTCGTTTTCATGGAGGTGGAGAGCTCTCTTAAAACTGATGAGTTTTGCAGCATTCCCTTGTACCTAAGGTGCAAACAGGTGGTCTTCTCAGCTTCTCATGTGCTCCTGTGCTCACTGGTTATTGCTGCTTGGATATGCTCTGTCTGGGAGGTGTTGAAACTACTTGGAAGAATAGAATTGCCTTTGCCCATTGTGGCTGTGTAACTGGTCAAAGGCCTCCTGGAAGCAGCAGCCGTTGGCTTCTGCAATAGCAGAAAAAGACTAAAATCCCAACTTCATGTGTCCTGTGGAACACTCCAGTCTTCAAAAAATTGGAGTGGTTTTTTCTTCTTTTCTAAACTGTCTACGTTAAATGTTAAGAGGTTCACAATGACTTGCATAACTTCAACCCAGGATAATCATGTAGATGGTGTTGGTGTTTCATCATGCTGAGAAACAGTAAAACTTCAAAGCATATACATATGTGCTATCGTTACAAGTGTGATGTTTATATTGGCGACAGATGCAGAGAAAGAAAAACTGTTAAAAAAAAAGAATCCTAAATAGTTCTTTGTAATACTATGCACTTTTTTCCTAAGACCAGCTAATAGTAGTAAATGTAGTTCTTGTGCTCTGCATTTGCTTTCCACCCATACAAAGCGACAAGTAGGGTGTGAAAGGTACATGGCCTCTGAGATGTTATGTAGGCATTTTTTATGTGCATGTCTTCTCTGTGCATTCTGCTGTAAAGGATTGATCATAGAGTACTAATGCAACGTATGGTTTCAATCATTGCTCTTGCTTTCTTAACAGCAAATGCTCCTCATTTTAAATGTATCATCCCTGAAAGGCCACCACTTGTTGTGAGGTGATTTGACACTGGGTCGCCTGTGTGTCCAAGTCCCTCCATGAAGGTGACACCAACTTCTCATTTGATGTGTGAAAAATTGGCAGGCTTACGCCTTGCTGATCCAGCACAATGATGTAACTTGATGAACCATTTTAATAGAAAACCTTTATCAATAGTTTTTTGGATCTGCTGTGATACTTGTCTCTAGTGTTGTGTTAGTGAGACCCTGGCCATCATAGCTGCAGGCTATGAAGGTATCCTTCAGACCTTTCAGGAAGGTGTCGGCAGTGAAAGGCAAGGTCCTTCTTGGAGCTTAGTGATGTTTGTATCAGTTTGGACTCTAATACCTAAGTCTTGTTTGGTTCATCTCACAGAGTGACTATTCTGCACACTTTCATGGACAAGGTGTCCTTCCTCTGTACAATACATTATTTCTAATACTATCTGCTAGGAGCAGTGTTGTGTGTTTCCTACAGCATCGTAAATATTTATATCCACCTTGCCTCTGTTACATTAACATTCCTGGAAGTGTAATGTTAATGTAAAACAACAAGCACTGCAAACTAAATGCACATTACAGTCACAGTGACAATTCAAAATTACCAAAAAAACCAAAGCCACAAGCAATTAAACTCGACTTTTTTTTCCTGGTTGTCCTCTCTTTGTTAGTGATGCACATGATTTGCAATTATTTTATTCCATCTGATGGTTTTTTTGCAAGGAAGGGACTGTATTTGTGACACCTGTTACTACACGTGATTTAGCAGCAAGAATACGGTGTTGGTAAACTATCAATTTAATGAGCTTAAAAAAAACAACCTAGAAGTTATCATAATGCTATATGATTGTATTCAGTATGTTTTCTAATCCATACTCTCTGCTCTTCCCACCCGCTTCTGGGAGTTATAGACTCTTCTAAATTGCATTAAATTCTAGATGTTGAGAATGTTCTGATCTCTGCAGGAAATTGACTTATTTTTGTTATGAGAATTATTTTTTTTAGAAAGGCAACCACCCCTCACCGCCAAATCTTACCAAAAAAAACCAACGGCCACCCCAATCCCTACCCACCAGACACCTCAAACTACCAGAAAATAGTTTTTAAAGTTGACTTGACAGTAAGCAAATTGAGCGCTTGTATGCACTCCATGTCTCCAGCAGAAGCTGAGGAGCACAGAGCTGGCACATGTGGGAGCGATTGGATGGCTGAGGTGGGCTGCAGTTGCAACAACTGCTTTATCTACCTGATGTAAGAGATGATACAGAACTTGTGGATAATTAGGGGTACTGTGACTGTGAGATTAACAGATTGAAGTAGAAGATGGATCCCATCTTTTGGAGAAGAAAGAGCAGTTTGGCAGCTATCATTGCATATTAGGTGACTTACTGTGTATCCATTAAATGTAGAATGGGAAGACTTTCAGGAGGAACTGATGCACTTATGTGTGGAAGATGATATTATTTCCAAATCAGACAGAGCAGAGCAGAGATAAGGAAATGGGCCAGTATGTATGTATGTATGTGTGTATATTTATATATATAAAGCTCCTGTGACTGTATAACCTTCTACTTACAACTGAACTGTACTCAAATGTCTGGGGTTAATTCCTGGCATCTTTCCTGCCACTAAAATTAATGCTTGAACATGGTTGGTAAATTCTGGCCTGTGTACATTTGCACTCTTTAATGTTTAAACTAAGTAATGAGTATTCTTTTGCAAATACTAAGGAATGCCTTCTTTCTACTGTAGCTATGGAAATTAATGTGGTGCATGAAATTGCTGTGATTTAGCACAGGTATTTGCAATGGGTTGATTTGTACAAATGCTTAGTTCTCTTCTTTTGACTACGTGGTGCTGCTTTTAATGACTATTTTCTCCTTTCCAAGAAAAACAGAAAAGTGGTTGCAGAGCTTAGAGCTGTGGTGGGAATTGTGAAATCAGAACCATATAATGCCTTTAGTCTGCTGTCAATTAGCCTCTCTGATACAAACCCATGATGAATCCCATGGTGCTTTTTCCCTGTTGAGCCCAATAAAATTCATTTTCAGTTTGCAAGTCTGTAGATGCCCCTTCTAGTCTAAGGGAATAACAAAAGATGTCAAGTTGCATGTCAAACATAAATAGTAAGAAAGCAGAAAAAACCAAACCAAACCAAAAAACAGCCCTGTAAATGAAATAAACCTGAGAAAGATGTATTTGTGGTTGAATGTAACTGACTTAAGAGGTTGGAGTTATTTAATAAGCCTGAAGTTTAGTGTAAGCTTGTTGTAGTAGACTGTTTGCAGTTCATTTATCATGCTTAGAGATGATGGAGTAGAGGCTTAGAGTTGCCTCTTGTTATAGAGAAAAAGGAAACAGCTTGGTAAGGATTGGAAATACTGCTTTGTATTCAAAAGAAAAATAACTTTTGAAGTTAGAAAATCCCATGTGAGAAAATCCCTGAATGAGATAAGCCTGGATGGTCTGAAGAAGTGCTTGGGGAGTCATAGGGGGAGCAGGATGAATGTATATGTCTGATGGGAGAGCTGGACTGGGGACACAGTGCAGAGCAAGGAGGTAGCCTGGAGTGTCCCGTGGAGACTTAGCTTGAGAGGTTGGCTGCTACTTGGCCATAGGTAACCTCCATGGATGCAGTGGTCTTGAGCAAGGTGAATGCTTCCCCTGTCCCACACATCCCCCACCCTGAAAGACAGCCTGATATGTGACTGTCCTAATTACCGAGTTCATTATTTACACTATAAGAAATGAAATAATTTGAAAAATATTAGTTTATTCCTGCAGGGAGTCCTTTCCTTTCCCCCATGATCACATATAAGATGTTCTGGAATGTACTTGTTCACATGCTGCTTCAAGGATTTCTAGGCTGAAGGAAAGTGTATATTTTACTGATTCCTCTCCTGATTTTAGGGAGGCAGGTGTTTTGGATATTCTGCTATACACACAAATCTTATTTAAAATTACAAAGAAGAAAAATCTGGATTCTCTGAAGAACTTAATTTTAGAGTCAGTTTCTGAGGGTGCTGGGTTAAGTGTAGAAGGTAGTTATGTTGTATTTTTGACATAGCAAATACTTGGGTAGGTGATTATACCCTGATTTGAATGACGTAAGTTTGGAGGTATACAGCTGTCTATTTTTGTTTTCTTTCGTGAAGAAGGGTTCAGTAGCCAACAAAAGCCTCATTTACATTGCCAGTAGCTTTGACTCTGTGACAAGAGCTGCTTGACAGACAATATAATAGCCTCAGCTGTTTTACTGTTTGAGAAAGTGCTCAGGTGATCCTGAAAGTCAGGAAGAGGATATGGCAAGAAATCACTTCAGAAATGAACCACTGATTCTGGTTTGAAGAAAACATCTTGAATGCTGACATGCTGTATTCTCCCTTATTTGGCCAGAAATCTTCAGTTTTTATTGAGGGTGAAATTCATCCGTGTGCTGTGAACTATGTGCTCCAAATAAAGCTTCAGCGAACTTTTAATGTTGGATATATCATATGCTGGCTTTCCTGCATAAGGATGAGTTTCTCCTTGAAACAATATGAAGACTGAGAGCAGATAAGGTAAAATAATGATAGGATGAAATAAAGCTGGTCTATCAGAAGAAATGGCACAGAAATCCAATTTGTGGCAGGAAAATGGGCACACATATTATTTTCTATTGTATGCTATTTCACTCTAAGTACAGTTACAACAGGAAATCAATGGAAAATCAAAATTGCATATAGGACAAACTGCTAAAAAACATTAGGCTGTACTTTGCCATTCAAATTGAAAGGTAAATGCAACAGAGGGATAAAATATGGGTTTCATATCTTCAGCTGTAGGTTTGTTTCCTTTCTTTATTGAGGCACTCTTCAACTTTTATTCTTGTGGTTGTTTTGGCAGTGTGTGCCTGTCCTGATTATACAGTAAATGCAGACAAATGTTCTACATGGATGTTTTTTAAATACTATTTCTGTCTGTAACTTCTTTTTGAATTGGGCTTTCTCTGAAGCCATTTATTTTTCATGGCATCAAATCTTTTCTGTATGTGAATGGATCTGTTGCTTACGCTGTACCTGTACTTAATTCCATTGTGCCACCAGTGCTTGTCCTCTTTGTATTGGCCCCGTAGGTGATGGTGTTAACCTTAAAGCAATTTGTGTGTCTCTATGTGTATCTTAAACTCTTCAGATCTAACCATCACTTACGATCACCGTGAAATAGCAGGTAGAAATAAGAAAGCTGCTTGGAATATGAGGTTTATAGTTCTTTTTCTCCCTTACATTATAAAAAATTGGCCGAAGTACTACAGTCTTTTAAATGCAAATATGCTGTTTATTTTACACATTAGAAACTGGGATCGAGTCTTTATTGCTAGTTCCCATGAATCCTAGAATCATCTAGGTTGGAAAAGACCTCCAAGATCATCCATTCCGACCATAACCCTACCCTACCAAGTCTGCTGTTAAACCATGTCCTTAAGCCCCACATCCACATGGCTTTTAAACACCTCCGGGGATGGTGATTCAGCCACTTCCCTGGGCAGCCTAGTCCAGTGCCTGGCAACCCTTTCAGTGAAAATTTTTCCTAATGTCCAACCTAACAAAGAAGAAGAAACAGTAGGATTGAAATGTTGGTGAAGCTTTGCTGCTAAGCTCCAAAATCTATTGTAGGTAAAAGGATATATATTTGGTAACTTTTTGCAGCAAAGCAGGAGAGGGGAGTGGGAAGCAGCAACCTTCATGGAAGTTAACTGTGGAAGGGAACAACAGAGATTCGACTAATATCTTCTTAAGTATCTTCCTTTTGGCTCTGAGTGCTCTTGTTAAGAATCTCCATAGCATCTGCTTCTTTGTATTTCTCTTGCATTTCTGGTTTAAAATAATTTTTTTTTTTTTTCCTTCCCCCACTTTTAGCTTTTTGAAACCTCAGTGGCCCATTACCTGTAGCAGAGTAGCTCTCACTCTTGAGCTGCTGGTTCCATAAGAGGAACGTTAGAGGTTGAAATATTGGAAAGTAAGGGAAACCAGTTAAGTGTCTCAGTCTGAGTTACTGTGACTCCACAGAAGATCACTCAGCCGTTTGGAGATCAAGATCTACTGGATTTGAATCAGTTCATGAATACTTTCTTTTTTCTACCTTTCTCTCTAGATCAAAGGAAATTTTGATTTAAAACAGAACAGCAAACTTCATTCAGTTATATTCAGCTAATTGCCTTTACTGAGCAATAAATGAATGTTTAAGGTTTTGACTATAGTGATCAAGATGGCTCTATGCTTTTGAGATGATAATTATTCAGTAAAAACCTTCTGAGCTTTCAAGATAGATGAAATTCTCCAAGCTGTAAAGTACAAGGTTTCTGTAAAATGTATGAAGTGGAGACTCTTCATGAACAGTGACTCATACAATACTTCTTTTGGTTTATTTGTGTTGGGGAATGTTTGGAGTTGTTCAACATGCATTAGTCAAACATTTGATTGACTAATGGCAAGGCTACTTGATGATGATGAAGCTCTTGTCAAGTCAGTTTCTGGCCTAGCACTTTTCAATTGGCTATAAAACTCTGTCTATTCATATTCAGTGACATTTCTTTGGTTGCCTGACATGGATTCAATCACATTGTCTGCTCTAGTGTTTCCAAGAGCATTGGGTCTCTCCTGGGATGGAAATCTGCTGTTTTTCACTCCAGTTACCTGTTTATCAGCTGTGCTTGCTCAATAAGTTGGACTTGAGTTTGGATGTTGCTGGGTTGGATTTTTTGCATGTGTGTTCGTGAATATGAGACCAGTAACAAATACAAGCTGAATCTAATATGTGGGATCCAGAAATGCTTCTCAGTTCCTGGTATGTGCGTTGGCAATGTCTCAGCTCTAAGTTAAGACCCAAGCAGATGGGCAAAAGAAAAGAATGCTAAGTGTGACTGGGGCACCAAAAAGTAAACAAGCTGTGATTCAACTGGAGAGCAGAACTGTGCCAACAGGCCTTCTGGAAATAAATGGCTCTTTCCTTTTTTTTAGCAGTAACAACAAAATTCTTGTAGAGAAAAATCATGTAAAGAAGAGTCCATCTTACCTTCAGTCCATCTCAGTATGTTGCTGTGAGCTTTTGGGTTTTTTGCCAGTCTGGTTCTATAATTCTTATAATAATGTGTCCTATAGGTATGTATGCAATGGAATGATAAAGTTCTGCTCCAATGAGGCTGTCATTACTGCATGTCTTCTGTTGTACCTGTTGCTGTAGGATCTGGTTGTAATGCCTCTGCAAGACTAGGCTGTACCTTGCTGTACTTTGTGGTGGTTTATTTAAAAGGGTAAGCTCCCAGGATGTCTCGGTATTACATCTGCAGTTGAAGCATTTCACAGCTCTTCTGATCGATAAAGGTTCAGCATCAATTGACTGGATTTGGTGCAAAGCTTTTTTCCTTTGAGCACTTAGCGATGCTCCTTTACATGCCTTCCAAAATGATATTGGCTTTTTGCTGCTTATTTCATGAGGACGAGCACCGTTATCCATCACTTTCTTTCTCCCTCCTCTCCATTCAGTAGCTGTGATTCATACTCCTTTAGTTATAGCAGACATGATTTTCCTTATGTTGTATATTTTTTTTTTTTTTGTCTGTTTGTGAGGGCTGTTAGCCCTTCCCAGTGCTGGATGACTCTTAAGTAGTTTTTCCCTGCTTCTACCATCCTTCAGGAATTGATGAAATCGTGGCATTTAATAACTGCTTAAGTTAGGATAGTTGTGTAGGACTATGACTCAAACTGTGCTGAGTCTGGAGGAGCACAGAGCTGTACTTAATTGCTTTAATATTCCACAGTCAGAAGGGTCTTCTTCAATCACAATTTTTCCTACATACTGAAAGCCAACAGGGTTTTTCTGAACTCAAACTGTGACTGCAGAAAGCCCAATTTCCAGTACTGGCTGTTTTGTGAGGGGGCAAGATTAACAACAGCAGGCCTTGTCCTAGGAGAAATTAGGAATTTGTCTGGGATTTTAATTCCTTATGGATGATGGCCCACATCCATTGCATTTTCTGAAAGAAATAATGTGGTTTCATGTGATAGGTATTGGTGCATATTTACTTTTTGTTTTGCCAGGAAAAAAATGTGATGGAAAAAAGAAAAAGAACTGATTTTAATTATTTGATCCCATGTTGGATTTTTTTTTTTTAATACTTCTAATTCTATTTATCTTAAAGTTAACAACTATATTATTTCTTCATGGTGGATTATACTTTGCTCACAGCAGCAAAGATTCTTGTGGGCAATTACTCTGGGCAACAGTTAATTATGAATATTTATTGGCCTGAGTTAGGGAAATTCTGATAATAATCCAGGTCTCTTGTGTGTTTGCAGTTCTATGGAAATTAAATATTGATAAGCAGAATACCTTGTTCAGGAGCTTTTCTCCTTGTACATATGGGAGGTGTCATTGAATCCTGTTTTTTGCATCATTGAAAGGGGAAAAGTATTTCATCCCTAGTGCATGTGTATGGTCTCCTGCTAACAACAGCACCTGCAACCTGAAGTCGAAAATGTGCGTTTAAGTAGAAAATAAGAAACAATTTCATGGAAAAATTTAAGTTTCTCTCTTATGGACATCAGTTAGCAGCTCTAGCTTTGAAGAAGCTCTTGCTTACTTGCAACACTGAAGCACTGTGTACTGCATGCTCATGAAGAGATGCTTAGGGATGGGAATTGAAGAATTACTTTTTTGTTCCTCATTGTCCTTAAGATGTTATCCAGTGATGGATGAGAGATTGAAGGATTTTCCTCAAGCTCTACTGAGAACACTTGGTGGAAGCAAAGGAGCCAAGATGAGGGCTGAGTGCTCTTGTCTGTCATGTCCTTGCTATGACAAGCTTTCATGTACAGGTTGCTTTCCATAGCTCTTTGCTCTGCACAGACTAAATTCCCCTTTATGCTAAAAATGTGTGCTGAAATGTCACAAAATCTTACAAAAACTGTCCTTGTGAAAACTGTGTGTGCTTCTGCAAGACCACAGCAACTGCAAGATCACAATAAATCTTCCCATTTGCATTCTCAATTAGAGCTTTATTGAAACAGACTTCTTCTTGTGAGTAACCAAGGGGGGTGATATTAATGTACGTATTAACTGTAACAGAGATTCCTCTGTTGTCTCCCAGGGAAGGATTTCCATATCATTATCCATTACTTTGAAGGGATTACATTTTGTTTAGGTCTTCTCCCATGGATTTTACTAAAAATCCCAAGTCTTTTTCCTGTCTACCATTCTTTGTCTATGCCATACTTTTTTTGTGGTCATAACAGCTGTCTCCCTTTACTTCCACTTTGTTTTGTAAAAGTGTCTCTATCCTCTTCCTCACCCCCTTATGTTTTGGGGGGCTATGGGGGGCACCATTCAAAACCTGAACCCTAGCCAGCCTGGAAAGTGTGCACAGACTGGGACAGAGGGAAGGTCTGCCCAGCCCCACCACTTGCCATCAGCAGCTGCCAGCAGCAGATGCTTAGGGAGAAGAGTGTGGGAATAAATCAAACCTGCAGCTCTGATGTACTCTTTTAGCTTCTGGCAATCTGCGGTTTAGGGACTTTGTGAGCTGGAGATTATATTGTATTGTTGTATTTAATAGTCCTTGATGGTATTTTCTTTTCATGGTAGAGCCCCCTACTATAATTTTTGAGGAAACTGGAGTGAGGATATGAATGTTGTAAACAGCTGAGGTATTGAAAATGCGTTTACATTTGCAGATGGGATTCAGTCCCACCTCTACATTTCACTGCTTGTTATTGTTTACTTATTAGAATAACATTGCAGAATATGTGATTTGGCAGCGTGTATTCCACTGTATTATACCAATAATCAGAAATGGCTTTTGTTTGTTACTTCTGTCACTTTTTTTTCTGTTCTGCTAAACCCTTGGGAGCTGAGATTGGTGAAAACTGTTGTGGGTTGCAGCTACTTGCTTCTCTGTCCTCTTGTCCTCTTTAGTTTTGAGACTCTCTTTTCAGGTATTGTATGTGTCATTTATTTTTTGGTTTTGCTCCCCCCAGCCCTTCTAAGTCTAACTACTTTCATAAATCATAAGATAACTAAAACGGCTGGATTTGATGCTATCCTGGTTTGAGTTAGAACAGAGCTAATTCTGTTTGGTGATTTTTACTTTCCAGCTGAGTCTTTTTAAACTAATGTCACTTTCTGAAATTAACAGCAGATTTTCACAGACACTGCTTCTAGCACTGATAACACTCCATATTTAGAGTTACTACCGAGGACTGGTGTGCAGACCAAGGTCACTGCTAGATCTTGGGTACCACATCAGGGGGTGTAGAAAGTTCTTCTTCAGTGGCCGACATCTAAGGAGGACTCTATCTGTTCTATGTTTAATACCAATCCATGTATTCCTGAATCCAGTTCCAGAATCCAGCTCCTGATCTGGTTCCCATCTGCTGCTGAGACCAGTCCTGGGACTTCCCCAGTGCCTGCTCCACAGCATCAGTGGTGGCAGTGATGTAGTAGTCATAAGGGGGATTGGGTTCGGTATTGATTTTGTATATATTCAGTTTTATTATTTTCATTACAGCTGTTTTAATAAGTCTCTCTCTCATTCCCTTTCTCTTCCTCTTTGGGGAGGGAGAGGGCTTAACAGAGAGCATCTGTTATAGGTCTAGTGGATGGCCCTGACCCTAAGCCTTGATAGATGCATAGCTGTGGACAAATACAGGTATTTTCTTTAACCTTGTGTTGGTATCTAAACAAGATGTGATAGTTTACTAGAAAACATGAACAAAAGCCCTCTGTTATTTAAGAATTAGAAAAAAATAGATAAAATCATGCTAAGTAAAAAGTTTCTTACCAATTTTTAATGTAGTGTTTTAACCAGATATACTTCAAAATACTCTATACTTGTAGGCCAGGGGTTAGTCTATTCCTCCCCTCAGCCTTGCTATGCCTAAAATCAGGTTACCTTGCACCAGTGGACAGGACAGTGACACTCTGGTGGAAAGGTGAGAGGCAGTAACTCAGCTCCCTGGCAGAGTACACTGCACTCTGGTTTGTCAGCTCCTTCCCACTGGTTTTGCGCTCCTTGACTTGAGAGTGGGGAATATTCATCCTGCTTTGATCACAAGTCAGGCAGTAGCTCACCCATGGCAAACTGCAGCAGTAGGGTAGCAAAAAATTTGGTATCAGTGGCTTTAAAGATACTTCTTGAAGAGACAGGTAGATTTACAATATTGCTTGTAATATCCTTCCTGGTTATTTTCTTTTCCTGCAGATCTTTACAATTGTGTAGCTATGAAGTCACAGGCTATTTTGATTCTCCTCTGTATCTATGATAATGGTATCCTAAGGAACGTCCTTGAAACGTTAGAGACACGCACGTTTTATCATCAAAGGACAAGTATAGGATGGTGGATACAAGAAACCATAGGCTGTTTCTGAGCTCTGATACCACTGTTCAAATGCAGTGCACATTCCAGGAGTGCAGAGTATTCACTTTATGCTGCCTCTACAGGGCAGTGATAACTTCTGCAGCTTGCAAGACGAAACACAAATAACCTTTGTCATCCTTAGAAAAGGTGCTTGCTGAGAAGTATTGTATTCAGAGCCTCCCTGGACAAATTGTGTTAATTTAGTTGTTAGGCCCCGGGGCTCTGCCTTGCCAGACTCCATACTTTGCCCAGATGTTTGCTGAGCTGCTCGGGAGCACTTGAGATGCCCAGAGGATGGAGGTGGCTGCTGCTTAATAGCAGTGGGCTTCAATCTGTTCCCATTTTGTTTCTAATAAGCTTAAATGAAACACTCAGTACCCAATTGTAGCATCCATGGTGTTTCTCATCAGAACAGCTTGAGGGATATGATAACAGAGAAGTTTAGGGCAAGGAGAGGGATTCTGGCCACTTTCAGTGGAGAAATCACAACTCTAATTGCCATTTATCTAGATTTTTCTGAAACTTTGGTACTGTCCAGCTGCTAACAGCTCCTTATTAAGCAGCAGCACTTTCTGTCTGCTTGCTCCTGTCAGAGTTTAGCTGAGTGCTGCCAACTTAAAGCCAGGCTCTCAGATGACATTGATCGGTTTAAACTGTGGTCAGATCTCACGCAATTACAAGATTCTCAGTGACACAGAAGCAGGGTGGTGCACAGTCAGCTTTCCCCTTTGCAGCTTTTCCTTTGTGAGAAAGGACTGTGACTGTCAAGGACATTTTAAACAAACAAGGTAATTTTGGGTAGGTTTCAGTCTTGCTGGTGGTGAGAGGGAAGGGCTGCCTGTGATCTGTTATGCTGGACATCACTGAGGGGGGAATTTACAATGAATAATTGTGAACTCTTGGGCCAACTAAATAAACTAGCTCCAGAGAGTAAGGCAAGCCTTGGACTTTAGTTTGCTAGTTTTGCCTTGGGTTGGATGGTGGAATTTCATTAAACTTAAGCTGATAAGAGACTTTGCATCTTCCATGAGCTGGTCTTATCAAATATAGTGATATAGTGATGCTCATAAGAGAGCTTAGGAGGCAGGAGGTCATTACTCTCCTGAGACACAGCTTGGGTGTACTCCCTGTAGTCAGGGTTTGATCTTGATTTTGAGTGAACATCTGGATGGCACTGTGTAGGTTGGCTGTGTGAAATGGACCTGGTCCTCAAACCAGGAGAGATGGAGATATTGTTGTTGGCAGGACTGAAAACCACTTACAAAAAGTATGTATTCTCTCTTGTTTCATTTGGGCTATCTTCTTACAGGCAGTGAACAAAATGAAGATGTTCTCATTTCTTCATCACACCCTATCATTGGGAAACCACATGTTAAATAGAGCTCAGCTTTGTGCTCTGAGGCAACATGTGCTCTCAAGGTATTGCAGTTGCTCTCATTTCTATATGTTGATTTATCAACAACAGACACACTGAGTGCAGCTTTTGTAGAAGCAGCACAGTTGCCCATGGGCTTTAAAGCACAATGTGGATGTCATAGTTGGCTGTTGTTGGCTGCTCGATGAGTTCTTGAATTGCTTTAAATGAGCTATACTGAGGGAGATGTACTGTTCCAAAGAGATTTCTTGATATTCTGAGGCATGGTAAAAATGTGATCTAGAAAGAGAAAGACGTACCCAATTTTTACTCTATTACTACCTGGGGAACCAGTTCTGCAGGAAACCTCAGGAAAAGGAGGAAAGAGGAAAGCAGAATAGATCAGACTTTAATTTATTTATTTTTTTTTGTGCATGTGTGAACTGGTTACCTGTGTGTTTGGGTTTTTTGGGTGTCTTTTATCAATTGATTTATCAATTTCTCCCTATTAGTTTATTTACTTATTTGGAAACTGAAAACTCTCAATTAAAAGATTGAATTGGATTGAGTAACCCTATTATCTTGCCTCATAGAAGCATTTTCTCAAGCTCAGAGCTTCCATTTTTCTAGGCTGTTGCTGCTTGGTCTATGATGGGGGTAGGATGACTGTGTCCATCACTGTACAGTAAATACGCTTTAAAAAAAAGTCTTAAAGTAGCATATCTCACTCAGTAAATATTATATGAAAATGTAGGTGAGTTTTTGATTAAATTTCACTTTGCTTCATTTCAGTAGACTAATACAAATTTAATTTGAAGGAATGTGCAAATATTTAGGTTTAAGAAAAGACAAACCAAGATGTTTCTGTGCTTTGATGCATTTCTTCTGAAGCTTCCATTTTAGTGTAAGATTAATTGCACTGTCAACTTTTTATGCTAACCTTAAAAGAAAACTAATGGTGGAGTATCAGGATTCCAAAATGCACTTGGATTCTTCCCATCTAATGAACTCCAATTTGAGTGCTGACATGTGACTTCAATGTTTCATAGATCTAGAGACAGAAGACTGATTAAAGCATCACTAGAGCTATTTCTGTTCCTTCTGATGTTCCTCCTTAAGACTTGCCTGTTACCTCAAAGGCCTTTCTGCATACCTAAAGAAGGAGATCTGCAGCTGAGACTCCCCAACACTTAAGAATATATTACAGGGAATCTGTTTCTTTCTGTATGTTTGTAACAGCAAAAGAATAGTATTATGGGAATTAAAAGTAGGATGATAAGATAGGCGTATGTAGGGTGAATTGTAGTGAAAAGGCAAAAAGCCCTAACAAAAAAGATTATTTCCTGATTTATTTATTTATTTTTTTCGTTCCTCAACACTGGGTTGTTTCTTCTTCCTTAATAGCTGACTGTATAGTCTAAGATACTAAAAGTTATAACACCTAAAGGGTGTGTGTAGGGAGCGTGTTTGCTCTCAGGCCACACTGCAGCCTAGTGCTTGGTCAGAGGGGACACAAGGAGAGTCCAGGGAACCCTGCTTGAAACAGGCTGGCTGAAGCCACAGCAGCTGCTGAATCACTGTCAGGTTGAATTGCTCAGAAGAATCTAAGAGACTGTAGCTCTTTGCTATTTTCCCAAATAGAGCATTTCAAAACTGCTGACTTGACATAGCAACTACATTTGATGGAACTCCTGGGGGTATTTCGCTTCTGAACCTTCTAAAACTCCTCTGAAATGCTGTTGACCACAGCAACGAGTTTTGTATTGACATTTAAGGATAGATTTATTGCACTTAAAGTTTTGTTTCCTTCCAACTTATGAGGTCTTTGAGAGCTGAGATCCAATAATTCCTTGTAAATGGCTACCTCTGCTTTTCTATGAAGCTTCTTAAATATGATATATTACTAGCAGTGACGGCGAGCATATCCCTTTGGCTGTTTCAGAGAAGTGCTGTGTGGATTATCTTGCTGACAGGAAGTTGAAGAACTGTAAAGGAATCAAAATCCAGTAAGATTATAGCTGGACCTAATATAAACATTGGGAATTCCCTTTTCCATAACGGGGGATTTTGCTGGGAGTGGGAATGTAGATTTTTTTTTTCTTGTTTTTTTTTTCTTCAAGCTGTTATTAATAGACTAAAGCTGTTATTAAAGGCAGAAAGTTATTTGAACATCACATTGACTTACTAGTTCAGCCTGGTTGTAGCTACAGCTTGCAGCTCCATGGAGCTCAGAAGCTCTTCACTCCACTCTGTGTGTGCATACTCCTGTAGTGTATACTCTGTGCACACAGCAGACAACGCTTGTCCTTGATGTTGTGTGGCCTCTTGTTGATGTTAGTGCATGTTGATGATCTTGTACGGATTTGGCCAAGTTTCAGTGTTCTGAGTTTATCAGTTCTCATGGTTTCAACAGGACTGTTACTCTCCTGAGAACATTGGTGCATGGGAGTCTTTTCTGTTGAGACACAATAAATAAACTTTTTCTTCTTTAGTCTGCTGTTTTTCTATAATTATTTCTCCACTGATACCTAAGACACCTGCAGACCCTAGTTGTAAGTGCTCAGACAGAAAGGAACTCTATGAGATTAGGTGAACACAGTCAATTTTTCCATCCCTAGTAATAAATTCCTTGGAAAATATTTTTCAAGGAACAGCTGATCTGTGAAGTTGTGTGAAATTTTGAGAATAATTTTGAAATTAAAATGGGAGGAATCTATTGTAGTTCATGCCAATGTTTTCAGCTCAAGATTTTGAGAACACCATATACATAATTTAAAGACAAGCATCTTTCTTCCACAGATACCTCACTAACACTTATTGAAAGTGCATTTCAAATGTTAAGATTTGGGTCTATTACCCATATAGAAGCAACCTGTGCATTTTGTTGCCTTTCCTGGGCCTCCTGTTTGTCATACTACTTTTCTTTTTTTTCCACTTTCCCATAATTTGGTGAATTTTTATTGTTTTCTTTCAATCCCATTCATTCTCTGACAGACAGTAGTGACACGTAACAGCAGAATCTGCTTATTAATTTCCAGTCTTTTTTCCCTTTTCCCTCATCCCTCCCTTTTTTTCTTCCCTCCCATATTTTCTTCCTGAGTTTTCAACATTGACTACAAATTGCACATGCTTTCTTTCCCCCCACTGTCTTGCTGCAATTTCCTATACCTTCAGTAGCTCATTGCCTGTTTATGTATTTGGAAGAGGGATGTGTTCCTGAAGGTGAGGTGAGAGTAAGATGCCCTGATGGCTTTCCTGAGGAAGACTTCTGATCAGGGCTGACCTAGGATTCTCCTTCCCTCCTAGAAATGTTAGCCTGAAAAGGACCATCATTGCCACCAGCTGCTGATAGCCCAAAGCACCTGTTGTAGAACCACAGGCTCCAAATGCCCTCCTAACCTATATCACAGACTAGAGCTGTGTAACTCGGATGTTGGAGACATGGTTATACTGTAGTGCAGGGGACTAGAAGTTGTCAGTGCTGTTTGCAATGCTCCAATTCACTGCAATAGGTAGGAGTTCATTTAGAAAACATCTTCTATGGTCTATGAGGATGAATATGCTGTATAGGAGTGAAGACAATAGTCTCTGATAAGGTTAAACAGGCAGATGTTTGATGCCTTGACTTGGTCTTCAGAATCCTAAGCCTGTTGACAAAGCAAACCAACCTTCCACTTAAGAAATGCATGAGCTATGTCCACCAGCCTACCTTGTCCTAGCCCAATCACTGTAATTCTTGATCATGTTATCTCAATCAAAGCTGATTTAAGAGTCTGAAGGTTTGAACTCTGTTCCATTTTTTGTTTTTTCAAATGGAAAAAAAAAAAGAAACATCACTCTTGTCTGGATCTTCTTTTGTCATAAAGCACGAAAAATGAGGAAATAAAGCCCCGGATAATTGCAAGGCAAGTTTAAAAGGAAAGGAAAGCGCTTTTTTATTTTAAAATTCAAAAAGCCTGGTCTGTGTAGACAATTAAAGTAGATGCGTTTTCAACAGCAGAGAAATATCTTATTTGCCTCCAGCCCTTTCCATTTTTCATTAGAATCACTGCATTTTCTTCTTAAAATGCAAACAAGTGAATGGAAGCATGGCTGGCAGGGTAAAATAAGTATGGCATAATTCGTGTTTGCCAGACCAAACAAAATCAATCACTCCTGTTTAGGGACCGAAAGCATTAAATAGCTAAGAGATATTTCTAGACTTTTACAAAATGCTTTTTTCAGGACAGATAAGGGAGAAGAGTGTCTAACACCCTGAGGTGATGTTTGTAATTTTCAATTTTGTACAGTGATATGAACAGTACTTACAGACAGAGTAATCTGTGTTGATTTTGTGCTTAAAAATGAAAAAATCAAACCTGACAATATTGAAATTCACTCTAGTTCTACAAAAGATGAGAATTCTTAATGTTTGCATATGTAAAGTAAAAACAATGTTTTATGAAAATATATATAGTAGAAAAGAAATACCCTCTGTTTCCTAACAGTGAAGTGTGAACTGGATTAAAATGGAGATCAACTGATTTACCTGGTTCTTACTTGCTTTAATGGAGTATGATGTAATACTTCTGAAATGTTTCTTAAGGTTTTGATCATTGCCCTTTGTCTCTCTTGAGCCTGCTAGGATGTGGTGGTGGGTCCTGCTGGAAACCTCTAAGAAATTGTAGTCAACTGTGTGGCAGGTTAGTGACCCACAATCTGGTTTAAAATCCTTGCAAGAAAAGGGGTCAGCCTGATTTAAATGTCTTTCCTGGTTTTATCTGAAGCCTTAGCCCTAAATATCTGAATTGGTGTAGAGGAAGAGGCCAGGGATGTGTGGTGGGATTGGGAGGAAGAAGCTGAAGGTGAGAAAACTTGGAATCTCTCATGTGTTCTTAGAAACAAGGGTCTAGTGTGATAACTAGTACTGAGTTAATACTCTACTTCTTCCTGTAAAGTCAATTGTAGTGTTTTTATTTTGAAAAGGATGGAGTGTGTGCTACCTGTATTACTGATGGTAAACTAAGACATAATGAGGTACAGGTGGAGATTTCAAAGTTGACTAGTGAAACTAGCCAACAAGTGCTTGTAAGATAGGTTTTTAAACACAGTATCCCTTTGATGATACTAATCTCAACTGAGTCTGATTCTAAGCCTTACTTGGAAATACTGTATTTTTCTACTTCAAAGTGGAAAGAAACCAAACCAAACAAAATATTTCCTGAGTCTGGGGAGTTTTCTGCCTTGGCGCATTGAGTTGATTTCTCTTCTTTCTCTTTCAGTTAAGGTTGTTCTTTTTCTTACCCTAGTAGTCTTGCTGACTCTACAACCCCCTGCTTTCACAGAATCACAGAATGTCAGGGATTGGAAGGGACCTCAAAAGATCATCTAGT
>VYZX01010786.1:14326-26832 GCA_013401335.1 Brachypteracias leptosomus
GAGGAGAAGAAGGAGGAGAAGAAGAGAAAGAGGAGGAAGGAGAAGAATAATGTGAAGGTGAAGGAGAAGGAGGAAGAGAAGAGAAGAAGAGAAGAAGAAGGAGAAGAAGAAGGAGAAGAAGGTGAGGGAAGGAGGTTGGGGCTTGGTCACCATAGAAAGTGGCCTCTTCTGGAGAAGCCACCAGGGCTTGGGGACCTTTTGGGTCAAGGTTGACCCATCCGGACACCTCAACACCATGGAAACGTGGTGGGATCCCAGAATAAGGTTGGGAGGAACCTCTGGAGAACGTCTCCAACCATCCAACCAGAGCAGGCCACCCATGGACACCTCCAGGTGGGGTTTGGAAGCCTCCAGAGATGGAGACTCCACAACTTCTCCGGCCGAGAAGTTTCTCCTCACGTTGAGGTGGAACCTCATGTGGTCAAGGTTCTGTCCTATCATTGGGCACCATGGGAAGGGACCTTCCTGAGGCCACCACCTCACCTGTCGTTGGAGAAGACCTCGAAGTTCCAGAGGGAGGAGAGGAAGGAGAGGTAGAACCCGGAGTCCTCGTTCATCACGTCCCCGATCATCTCAACAGCTCCTCGGCTCAACTTCCCCACCTTGATCAGATACTCCTGGAGAAGACACCACCTGAGGTTGGTCCCTCAAGCCTTGAGTCATCTCCTGAGGGACCTGCTTGGTCTGGACCAGGAGGGGTTGGGGTTGGTGGAGCTCTGGAGAACCTGAGGGATCTCGGGGGGGTTCAACCTGGAGGGGAGGAGGCTCAGGAGGGACCTTCTCACCCTCCACAACCTTCTAGGAGGAGGTTCTGGTGGGATCTCATGTCTCCAAGCGATGGGACAAGAGGAACCAGCCTCAGGTTGAGAGGCTGGGGTGGGACAGGAGGAGAAATGTCTTCAGAAGTTGTGGAGATGGTTGGAGAAGGGATTTGACCTGCTCCTAGCGGGAGGTGTCCCTGGAGATGACCTTGGAGGTCCCACCCAACCCAACCCGATCTATGAAGGCACCAAAGAAAGGCCCAGAAGGCTCCAAGGTCCTTCCACCAAAGCTCGGGGTGACCTCCATGGTCCAGGACCAGCAGGTTCTTCACCCCCCCACAGCCCCTCCTGACCTTGGTGGAGAAGGAGTCGTGGTCCTGGAGATACTTGGAGCAGTTGGAAGCCCAGAAGGTCTCCAAAGCCTGGGGGGGAGGAGGAGAAAAGGACATTTTGAGGAGGAAATGGAAGAGACCTTGAAGATCATCAAGTCCAACCTTCTCTCCAGGTTGAACCCCCCTGAGGTCCTTCAGCTGCTCCTCACAAGTTCTCCAGATCTTCTCCTTGTCCTCCAGACCCTTCTTCTCACCTTCTCCAGACCCATCTTCTCACCTTCCATGTTCTCCAGACCCTTCTTCACCCCTTCTCCTCCTCCAGACCCTTCTCCTCACCTTCCTCATCCTCTAGAACCTTCTTCTCACCTTCTTCCACGTTCTTCTCACCTTCCATGTTCTCCAGACCCATCTTCTCACCTTCTTCCATGTTCTCCAGCCCCTTCTTCTCCCCTTCTCCTCCTCCAGACCCTTCTTCTCACCTTCTTCCATGTTCTCCAGACCCTTCTTCACCCCTTCTCCTCCTCCAGACCCTTCTTCTCACCTTCTTCCATGTTCTCCAGCCCCTTCTTCTCCCCTTCCTCATCCTCCAGAACCTTCTGCCCACCTCTCCAGCCCCTTCTTCTCCCCTTCTCCTCCTCCAGACCCTACTCCTCCCCTTCCTCATCCTCTAGACCCTTCTTCTCACCTTCTTCCATGTTCTCCAGCCCCTTCCCCCTCTTCGTTGCCCTTCCCTGGCCACCCTCCACCATCTTTTTGGGCCACCACCTTCTCCATGGCCACCCACCTTGTGGAGGACCCCTCTGTAGAGCTCCTCGGCGCTCTTGCCCTTCTCCGAGGGCTTCACGGGGTAGTTGAGGACGTCGGGGTCCCTGGAGACCTTCTCAGCCCTCACCCGGGAGCCCTTCAAGAAGAACCAGGTCCTGTTCCCCGTCACCACGAAGGGGTTCACCTGCAGCTGGAACTGCTGGATGAACTCATGGACCAGCCTAGAAGAAGACCATGGAGACCATGGAGACCGTGGAGACCATGGAGACCATGGAGATCAGGACCTCCAAAGACCCCAACCCCCCATGAAAAGTCTCCTTCGGGTCCTGGTTGGGCTGGTTTGAAGTTGTCCCCCAGGAGGACCATGGAACAAGGTGCCCCTTGGTCGATCTTCTCCCCAGCTCCTGGTGGCACAAGGAGCAAGAAGGTCCTTGGTGAAGTAGGAGTTGGGGTTCCTCAAGGCTCCAACCCTTCTCCTTGGG
Organism: Brachypteracias leptosomus; assembly: GCA_013401335.1. NCBI lineage: Eukaryota > Metazoa > Chordata > Aves > Coraciiformes > Brachypteraciidae > Brachypteracias > Brachypteracias leptosomus. The sequence goes on from VYZX01010786.1 coordinate 16,667, forward strand.
GTTCCCCAAGGCTCCAACCCTTCTTGGGGTGGTCGGTGACCCACCTACAGCTTCTCCATGGGCCACCTTGGCCAATGGTTGAGCCCTTCTTGACCCCACCCTCTCCACCAGCCCCATCTCCTCCACCTGGAGGACACAACATGGACCTGGAAGGTCTCCTGGAACCCTCCCAAAGGTGGAGGAGCTTCTCCAACCTCCTCAGCCCCATCCCCAATGGGAACCTCGCTCTTGGGTCTTCTTCTGCCCAGGGTGGTGGAGAAGGTCCTCACCTGTGCTTCAGGGGCAGGCGCATGGCCCCCAGCTCCACGTACCAGCCCTGGCCATGGTGGGTCCTCACCCGGCCCCCGACCTGGCCGCTGCCCTCCAGGATGGTCACCTGCAAGAAGAGGTGGAGCTTGGAGGAGACCTTCGGCTTTGGGCAAGGTCACGCTCAACGTTTGAGGTGCAGAGGGTGGGACAAGTTCTCCCCACGTCTGGAGACCCCAAAACTCCTCCTACGTTGGCCAAGATCCTTCTACCAACAAAGGAGGTTCTCAGGTTCTCCTCAGGTTCTTCTCAGGTTCCTCTCAGGGCCACCCACCCTCTGAGAAGGTCCCTGTGTTGGTTCAGGTGCCCTGAGGCGAAAACCACCTTGAGAACAAGCAGAAGGAGGCACCAACTTGTCCCTGAAGGTCACCTTGGGACCAACATCTTCTCACCTTGGGACCAACATCTTCTCACCTTGGGACCAACCTCTACTGACCTCTACATCTACTCACCTTATGTCCAACATCTACCCACCTTCTCACCAACATCTTCTCACCTTGGGACTGACATCTACCCAACTTATGACCAACTCTCATTTTCTCACCAACCTCTACTCACCTTGTGTCCAACATCTACTCATCTTGGGACCAACATCTTCTCACCAACATCTACTCATCTTGGGACCAACATCTTCTCACCTTATGACCAACTTCTACTCAACTTATGACCAACCTCTACCCAACTTGTGTCCATCATTTACTCACCTTGGGACCAACATCTTCTCAACTTATGACCAACCTCTACCCAACTTATGACCAACATCTACTGACCTTGTCACCAACATCTACCCAACTTATGACCAACATCTACTGACTTTGTCACCAACATCTACTCAACTTATGACCAACCTCTTCTCACCTTCTCACCAACCTCTCCCTCCCTTGTGTCCAACCTCTCCCCACCTTCTGCCCAACCTCTACCCACCTTGTGTCCAACTTCTACTGACCTTCTGACCAACATCTACTGACCTTGTCACCATCATCTACTCAACTTATGACCAACATCTACTCAACTTATGACCAACATCTACTGACCTTGTCACCAACATCTACTCAACTTATGACCAACATCTACCCACCTTGTGTCCATCATCTTCTCACCTTCTCACCACCATCTACGCAACTTGTGACCAACATCTACTGACCTTGTCACCATCATCTACTCAACTTATGACCAACCTCTACCCAACCTATGACCAACATCTACTGACCTTGTGCCCACCCTCTCCCCACCCTGTGTCCATCATCTTCTCACCTTCTCACCACCATCTACGCAACTTGTGACCAACATCTCCTGCCCTTGTCACCATCATCTACTCAACTTATGACCTACCTCTACCCAACCTATGACCAACATCTACTGACCTTGTGCCCACCCTCTCCCCACCCTGTGTCCATCATCTTCTCCCCACCTTGTGTCCAGCATCGTGGAGCAGTTTGGCGGCCGTGAGGCCGCTGATCCCGGCCCCGACGATGGCGACGTCCCGAGGCCGCCGGGTCCTGGCGAGGCCCCCCCGGGCCACCTCCAGCAGCTCCTCGTAGTCCTGGTCCTGCAGACAATAGTCGGGGAAGCCCGAGGAGCCCCCCGAGCTCCGGGCACCCACCAGCAGCAGCAGCAGCAGCTGGAGGAGACCTGGGGGGGGAGGGGAGGAGACCAAGAACTGGGTGAAACGAGAGAAGAAGAAGGAGAAAAGGAGAAGAAAGGGGAATAAATGGGGAATAAATGGGGAATAAATGGGGAATAATTGGGGAATAAATGGGGAATAATTGGAGGATAAATGGGGAATAAATGGGGAATAAATGGAAGATAAATGGGGAATAAATGGAGAATAAATGGGGAATAAATGGGGAATAAATGGGGAATAAATGGAGGATAAATGGAGAATAAATGGGGAATAAATAGAGAATAATTGGGGAATAATTGGAGGATAAATGGGGAATACATGGAGAATAAATGGGGAATAAATGGGGAATAATTGGGGAATAAATGGAGGATAAATAAAAGAATAAATGGAGAATAAATGGGGAATAAAAGGAGAATAAATAGAAGAATAAATGGGGAATAAATGGAGAATAAATGGGGAATAAGAGGAAAATAAATAGAAGAATAAAAGGAGAATAAATGGAGAATAAATGGGGAATAATTGGGGAATAATTGGGGAATAAAGGGGGAATAAATGGAGGATAAATGGGGAATAAATGGGGAATAGAAGGAGAATAAAAGGAGAATAAATAGAAGAATAAAAGGAGAATAAAAAGAATAAAAGGAGAAGAATAAAAAGAATTTTAAAAAAGAATAAAAAGAATTAAAATAAAAAGAATTTTAAAAAATTAAAAGAAATTTAAAAAAATTAAAAGAATTTTAAAAAAATAAAAAGAAGAAAAAGAAGAAAAAAAAAGAATCAAAAGAAGAATAAAAAAAAGAATAAAAAGAAAGAATAATTAAAAAAGAAGAAGAAGCAGCAGCAGCAAGCCAAGAAGCACCAAGAGGGCAGAGCGCCCCAGGGCAAGCGGAGGAGAAGCGCGGTGGGGGCGGAGGAGCCGCTCACCGGCCGTGGCCATGGTGGCAGGAGAAGACCCGAGAGCTCCGGGGCCTCCTCCCCTTTTATCCCCGGGGTGGGAGGAGAAAAAGCCCCAAAAAAAAGGAGGAAGTTGGAGCTGATGAGTCAAAAAAGAGCAAACCAAACAAATCCACCCAAACTTGTGTCATGAGGAAGCTCCAGGAGCTTTGGCCACCGGCCAAGGGAAGTTCTCCGAGGTCGGACTCGTGAACACGTCGAGTTCCCGGCACCGAGGAGCTTGGGAGGGACCTTCTGGAGAATCTTCTCCTCCAGCCACCACGGGGGGTTGGGAGGGCACCANTTGGGGAATAAAGGGGGAATAAATGGAGGATAAATGGGGAATAAATGGGGAATAGAAGGAGAATAAAAGGAGAATAAATAGAAGAATAAAAGTCTCCTGCTAAGAATAAAAGGAGAAGAATAAAAAGAATTTTAAAAAAGAATAAAAAGAATTAAAATAAAAAGAATTTTAAAAAATTAAAAGAAATTTAAAAAAATTAAAAGAATTTTAAAAAAATAAAAAGAAGAAAAAGAAGAAAAAAAAAGAATCAAAAGAAGAATAAAAAAAAGAATAAAAAGAAAGAATAATTAAAAAAGAAGAAGAAGCAGCAGCAGCAAGCCAAGAAGCACCAAGAGGGCAGAGCGCCCCAGGGCAAGCGGAGGAGAAGCGCGGTGGGGGCGGAGGAGCCGCTCACCGGCCGTGGCCATGGTGGCAGGAGAAGACCCGAGAGCTCCGGGGCCTCCTCCCCTTTTATCCCCGGGGTGGGAGGAGAAAAAGCCCCAAAAAAAAGGAGGAAGTTGGAGCTGATGAGTCAAAAAAGAGCAAACCAAACAAATCCACCCAAACTTGTGTCATGAGGAAGCTCCAGGAGCTTTGGCCACCGGCCAAGGGAAGTTCTCCGAGGTCGGACTCGTGAACACGTCGAGTTCCCGGCACCGAGGAGCTTGGGAGGGACCTTCTGGAGAATCTTCTCCTCCAGCCACCACGGGGGGTTGGGAGGGCACCAGAGGTGGAGGCTCCGCCACGTCTTGAGGGGGGGTTGGAAGGTCCCCAAAGGTCCTTGGGGGCTTCTTGGAGGTGTGAAGAGGAAGGTTGGGGAAGGAAAGGGGGACCCCCAAGGATCCCAGCGTGGTGGGAACCTCCTGGAGATCTTCTGGGCCAACCCTCCCTGCTCCAGGGGGTCCCCCAAGGTGGTGGCCACGTGGGTTTGGGAGGTCACCAGAGATGGAGACTCCGTAACATCTTCTAGGTGGCCTCAAGGTCAAGATGTTTCTCCTCAAGGAAGATTGCTGGCTCATGGTCAACTTGCCGGCCATCGGGTTCTTCTCCCCAGAGCAGGTCACCCCCAACCTGTGCTGGTCCATGGGGTGGGTTCTTCTGCAGCTCCAGGACCTTCCACTTGCCCTGGTTGAGGTTCTCCTCCACCCAACCCATCTTTGACCTGCCCAGGTCTCCTTGAGCGACCTCCTGGTGCTTCCACCCATCCCAGTTTGACAAACTGGTCGAAGGTCCACCATGGATGGACCATCTTGAAGAAGACAGACCCCATGGGACCACCACAAGCTCCAGCATCACAAGCCTCTGAGATGTGTCCTTCAACCCCTCCTCAAGCCACCCAGAGGAGGTTCCCTTGGAGATGTCCCAGGAGATGGCATCAGAAGCTCCTCACCTTGATCCCCAGGACTCATCCATGGTGGCCACACCCTTCCCAGCTTGAACTTCTTCCTTGAACCCGCCTCAATATCGAGGTCATGGAGGAGACCTCTGAGGTCACCTCCACCCTTCCTGGTGGAAGGTGCCAAATCATCTCCTGGGGTCTCTTCCACCAAGCCTTGAGTGACCTGGGCTTGGTTTCCACCTCCAGCAGCGAAGCCCTTGAGATGCCTTCACCCAAACCGGGGTGAGTCGGACCCAACCTCTTCCTCTGACCCCTGCAAGCAGGAGGACCAAGCTGAGGAACCTTCAGCTGCTCCATCACGACGTCCCCACCAAGCCTGGGGGCACCTTGGCCAACCAGCCTCGATTTGTTGCTCCACCTGAAGCTCCTCCAGCTCCTCCTTGATGCTCCTCAGGCTTCGGGGCCTCCGGGGGTGACCTCAGCGGGGGTGACCTCCGGGAAGGGGCTTCCCCTGGAGAAGGTTTTGCTGGAGGAGCTTCTGGAAGCTCCAGCGTCACTTCCCAGAACCTTTTTCTGCCCCAAATCCTCTTTTTTTGGTTTCATTTCCAAGTTCTTCCTCCAGCACTTTCGGTTCTTCTCCTCCAGCTGGAGCCCAGAGCAGCGAAGGAGGAACCTGCCCTCGAGAAGGTCTGTAGATGTCTGGGGGGTCTTCTCTGGCCACCAGATGAGAACATTGAGAGGATGGAGAAGCTTTGAGCTGCTTCTTCTTCTTTTCTCCTTCTTCTCCTCCCCCTTCTCCTTCTCCTTCTTCTCCTGCTCCTCCTTCTCCGTCTCCATCATCTCCATCATCTTCTCCATCATCTTCTTCTTCATCATCTCCATCTTCTTCCCCTTCATCCTCTGACCTCAACGTCTCCAGCCCACCAGGGAATGGTGGAGGTTGGGAAGAACCTCTGGAGAACTTCTCCTCCAACCCCCCCCTGCTCCAGCAGCTCCCCCAGGATGGGTTTGGGAGGTCACCAGAGATGGAGGCTCCACAACGTCTCAAGGCCAAGATGTTTCTCCTCAAGGAACCTCCAGTTGGGGCCTGTTGGACCTTGTCCCATCACTGGGCACCGCTGAGAAGAATCTGGCCCCATCTTGCCCCAACGCTTCAGCTCTTGATGACCACCCAGAAGGTCCCCTCTGGGTCTTCTCCAGAAGATCTCCAGCAATCAAAGGGTGGTGGAACCAGATGCTCTTTGAGGTCCCTTCCAACCCAACCCAACCCAACCCAACCCAACCCATTGGTTCCATGATGGGGCCAACGTCCTCCAACCCTGAGAAGGTCATTCCAGGTCTTCTCCACCTCCCACCGTGGTGGCCCCAAGTTCTCCTTCACCTTCACCAAAACTGGGTGGGAAACCCTCTGGAGAAGCTTTTCGCCTCCTCAGAAGACCTGGAGGATCCCACGTTCTCCTTGAGGAGCTTCTCCCACCAGGTTGGACCTTGGGAAAGGCCCAAATCCTCATTTTTCATCCCCCAAAACCTTCGCTTGGGGTTTTTGTTGGCCTGGGGTTGTCCCCCCACCTCAGGAGCCACCATCTCCCACCTCCTGGTGACTCAAGGAGGTTTCTCGGAGGGCTTTGGGTGGTGCCACCTTCCTGGAGAAGCCCTGGAGGGGTCAAGGTGTGGCCCCAACAGGTTGGGTTGGGTCCCACCTCTGAGGACTTTGGGTTTTATTGTCTGGGGTGAAGCCACCAGAGAAGGTTCCTCCCACGTTCCTCCTGCTGCTGCTTCCTCCAGGGTTACTGGAAGCCCGGTTGCGACACGAGGGTGGAATCCCAGTAGGACCAGTTGCCACCAACTGGTGGTGGTGGGAGGGGGGACAACCCTTGAGTTGGGATCTCATCAAGGGAAGGCTTGAACCTCAGCAGATCTTGGGTTGGTTCTCCAGGAGAAGAGCTGAGGGACGTCAACCGAGGTCATGGATGGTCCGTCCAGCCCTGGAGGTGTCCAAGGTGAGGTTTGGAGCAACCTGGTCCAGCTGGAGGTGGCCCCTGGTCATGGAAAGGGGGGTCTGGGGGTGGCTGGAGGAGGTTTGGAAGGGGTGGGAGATACCTGGAGGTGAAATATGGAGGTTGGGTCTGGGTGGGTTCCTCAAGGGACCTCCTGGGGCTTGGAGGGTGGAGGCAGCTCAAGGGGTGGAGAAGTTCCTGGTGAGGAAAGAGGCTCCTCCAAAGACCTTGATGGACGTTTCCTGCTGGCCCAGAAGGACCCAGGAGGTGTTGAGGTGGCTCAACCGTGAGGGACGAGGCTTTGGAGGCCACCTCAAGAGGGTTGTGGGTGAGGTGGAGCTGCTGGGGGCCAAGGAGCCCACCCAGGAGGACCTGGAGAGGTGGGTCCAGGTCAACCTCGGGAGGTTCTCCAAGGCTGGGACAATCCCAAGCACAAATCCAGGAGAAGCCCCGAGGAGAAGACCTGGGGGTGCTTGAGAAGGTCAAGATGGGTGAGTGGGACCCAGAAGGTCAATCCCACCCTGGGCTGCATCAGAAGAAGTGAGACCAGGAGGTCAAGAGCTTCTGCTCTGCCCTGGTGGGACCTCCCCTGGAGCTCTGGAGCCACCAGCACGAGGAGGACACGGTGGAGGAACCACCAGGGCCTGGAGGTGCTGGAGGGAAACCACCTTGAGGTGAGGTCGGGATGGGTGGCAACCAAGACCTGGAAGCTCAAGGGTGAGGAGACAACTCATTGGTGAGGACCTGGAGGTGGGGTTGACCTTGGAGAGGAGCTCCCAGTGAGGGGGACCTGGTGGGATGGGGGGTTTCGGGGCCTCCTTGACCTGAGCAGATGGTTTGAGGGTCTTCAGGGTGGAAGATCTTCACCCTGAGGTTGGTGAGACCTTGGCCAAGGTCTTCTCTTCTCCAGAAGGTCTTCTCCAGCACTCAAATACTGGTTTAAATCATGGCCCAGAAGAGAAGACCTCAAGACTGTGGAGAACCTTCACTTGAAGGGTGGTGAGACCCTTGGGAGGTTGTCCAGGGGGGGTTGTTGATGGTCCATCCACCTTGGAGATGTTCAAGCCCAGCTTGGATGAAGCCTTGAGGGACCTTCTCTAGTTGGAGGCATCTAGAGGGGGGTTGGAAGGAGAAGACCTTAGAGGGTCCCACCCAACCCAACCCAACTCAACCCAATAACTCAACTCAACTCAACCCAACTCAACCCAACTCAACCCAACCCAACTCAACTCAACCCAACTCAACCCAACGGGAGCTTCTGGGCTTTAATTAGACCCTTAATTAATAAAAGAGTTTAATTAGATCCTTCAGAAATACCCAGGAAAATTATATTTATTAAATTTAATTATATATTTGGATCTCTGGAGTTTATTTAAATATGTTAATTAGAGCCTTGACCAGTTGGATTTTAATGAGGTATTTTAATTATACACCTGAAAAGCCAGAATTAAATCAGATATTTCAGTTATTTACTTGATTAATTGGATTTTAATGAGATGTTTCCATGATATATTTGAATATATGGACTTTAATTACATATTTCAATTACTTACTTGACTAATTGGATTTTAATGAGGTATTTCAATGTTATACCTGAATATCCAGATTTTAATGAGATATTTCACTTATCTCTTTGAATATATGAATTTTAATGAGATATTTCAATGTTTTTCCTGAATATCCAGATTTTAATGAGATGTCTCAATGACATATTTAAATATCTGGATTTTATTTCGATATTTTAATTATATACCTGAATATCCAGATTTTTTTTAGACATTTTGATTTATCTACTTGGATATCTGGACTTTATAATTATATACCTGAATATCCAGATTTTAATGAGATGTTTCAATGATTTATTTGAATATCTGGGTTTTATTTAGATGCTTTAATTATACACCTGAATATCTGGACTTTAATTAGGTATTTCAATGATATATTGAGTTTATTAAGATATTTCAATGATATATTTTAATATATCCATTTTATTGAGATATTTCAGTGATATATTTGAATATCTGGACTTATTAGATAATAGTTGTATTAATTAATAATAGAATTAGATACTTTGATTATATACTTGAATATTTGGATTTAATTTAGATATTTCAATGATATATTTCAATATATGGGGTTTATTAAGATATTTCAATGAGATATTTGAATATCTGGATTTTAATTAGATATTTTGATTATATACTTGAATATCTGGACTTTAATTAGATATTTCAATGATTTATTTCAATATCTGGATTTTATTTAGATACTTTAATTATGTACCTGAATATCTGGACTTTATTTAGATATTTCAATGATATATTTCAATATATGGAGTTTATTAAGATATTTCAATGAGATATTTCAATATCTGGACTTTAATTAGATATTTCAATGAGATATTTGAATATCTGGACCTTATTTTGATACCTCCCTTGGATCTATGAACTTTAGTTAGACCCAGTTTAATGACAGGTACCAATTATACACTTAAATAGATGGAGTTAATTAGATATTTCCATGATATCCTGGAAGACACAGAATGACAGGTACCAATTATACACTGAAATACTTGGGGTTTAATGAGATATTTTCATGATACCCTTGAAGATAAATAATTTAATGACAGGTATTAATTATATACCAAAATATTTGGATTTTAATGAGATATTTCCATGATACCCTTGAAGATAAAGAGTTTAATGACAGGTATTAATTATACACTGAAATATTTGGATTTTAATGAGATATTTTCATTGTACCCTTGAAGATAAAGAGTTTAATGACAGGTATCAATTATATACCAAAATATTTGGGGTTTATTGAGATATTTCCATGACATCCTTGAATATAAAGAGTTTAATGACAGGTATCAATTATACACTGAAATATTTGACCTTTAATTAAATATTTTCATGATATCCTTGAATATAAAGAGTTTAATGACAAGTATCAATTATATACCAAAATATTTGGGGTTTATTGAGATATTTCCATCCTAATCAGACCAATTAGACACCAGGAGAAGCCTCAGCTGGGCTGGAGAAGGTCTTGGGAGAGGTGCTGGAGACCATCAAGGGGTTCCTCCATCTCCAAGCTGCTGGAGAAGGTCAAGAGGTTGATGGAGATCTCCAGGGGTGACCTCTACAAGGGCTTGGCCAAGGTCAACCAGAGGAGGAGGCAACGCTGAAGGTCCTCCAAGGTGGAGGAAGCCATGGAGAAGGCCATGGAGAAGGTCCTTGAGGTCCTGCTTGATGGAGAAGAAGGTCATGAAGGTCCTCCAAGGTGGACAAGGCCTTGAAGAAGGTCATGGAGGTCCTCCTTGATGGAAGAGAAGGCCATGGAGAAGGTCCTGGAGGCCATGGTGAAGGTCCTGGAGGTTCTCCTTGGTGAAGGAGAAGGCCATGGAGAAGGTCATGAAGGTCCTTCTTGGTGGAGGGGGCCATGGAGAAGGTCCTGGAGGCCATGGAGAAGGTCCTGGAGGCCATGGAGAAGGTCTTCCTCCTCCTCCCTTTATAGGACACGCATGTCTGGGGTGTGTCCCCTCCCCTCCTGCCGTTGGTGCCGGGTGACCCCTGCTGGTCATACCAGGGGCTGTGTCACCAACAGCCCCAGGGAAAATCAGCTCAGACACACCCACTACAAGCTCCTCCTGACTCCCCCAACCCACCTCCTGACCCCCCC